>JANTQE010000021.1:446708-565649 GCA_032988195.1 Arachnomyces sp. PD_36 | reverse complement strand
CATAAACCACAAAACAACCCAAAAAAAAAAAAAAAAAAAATTTAAAAAAAAAAAAAAAAATAAAAAAATTTCAAAAAAAAAAAAAAAAAAAAAAGACTCTACTCCTTAGATTCTCCATCCTTCAGTTCTCCTCCTTCCCCACCATCACCCTCCTTCTTCTCCTCAACAGCAGTAGAGGCAGTGGCTTCACCACCCACATCTGCCTTCTTCTCCTCATCACCCCCCAAACTCGCCTCCAAGCTCCCCAATAAATCAACTTCCCCATCATCGAAATGGACAGGGGCTGCTGGCTCACTAGCCGATTTTTTAGACTCCGGTTCGGGATCTGGAGGGGTAATTGTTGATGTAGGCGGTGGGGGTTCGGATGATTGCTGAGGTGCAGCTTCGGGTTCAGCTGCTTGTTCGGGCACAGGTGCGGGTGGGCGGGGAGGGAGGGATGCGACGCCCGTAGGTGCTGTAGGCGCGGGTTGTTCCTGTGCCGGTTGTGATGGGTGATGTTCCACTCCCTCCATTGCATCTGGGTCAGGGTTTGTGTTTGGTTCCTCTGCGCTGGGTTCCTCTTGCGGAGCAGGAGGGGAGGGAATCTGAGCTTTTGTTGGACTTTCGGTTTCGGGCTTCACTTCGGGTTCTTGCTCTTGCTCAGCTGGGGGTGGTGGTAGGTGGGTATCCGTATGCATATCCGTATCCGCCGGGGCAGGAACTGGCGGTGAGATTGATGGAGGGGGGTTTTCTGCCGATGGTTCTTGTGCGGGTGGTTCATGCAGTTGTGGATGCGTTGGTTTGGTGGGTGATCTATCCATGCTTAATTTTCGATGTGCGGATTCGGCTGCTAGTGGGAGGTCGGGGGATGAGGAGAGATCTCTACTTGGCGGTGCGTGGGCTGTTTGCTCTGAAATGGTATTTTCGGGTTGCGGCTCCGATTTGGGGTTTGCTGCTGCTTCTGTCTCTGATGGAGCTGGCGGTGCATTTGGTGTTAATGCAGTTCCTGGAGATTTGGTATCCTCCATAATTTCATCGCCCTCATCTACTTCCTCTCCCTCCTCCCCCTCGTCGCTCTCTTCATCCTCCTCGTCCTCGTCCTGTCGATTATCCGGCGTGGCAGTGGCGCTATCAATTGACATGCGCGATGGCCCCAGGTTCTCCCCCGTTTCAAGAGAGGATGGCTTAACGTCGCCTGCAGTCGGGGTACTACCCTCAGCAGCGCCAGCAGCGGCAGCCCGATCCGCGCTATCACTATGAGTAAAAGCGACCTTCTTCTTCCGGCCTCTGTTTCCAAAACCTCTGCCCTTCCGCTTTGGAGGTGGTGGCCTCCTCTTTATAGGCATTAACCCTGCGTTTGAGTCGACTCCTACTACCAGATTCCCCTCCGCATTCACCACACCCACACCCTCGACTACGGTGCCTGGTGCTGGTGTTGGAACAATCATAATCCCCTCACTCGTTTCTGTGCCTGGTTCCCCGCTATCCTGAACTTCCCCTTCTAAGGTATGGCCCTCCGGAATCCAAACTTCATATATAGTCGCACTCCCAGAAGTAGCGTCAACTTTCTTTATTTTAGTCTTCCTCAACTGTGGCGCCGCAGCTCCTCCCGTCGGGTCGGATGGATCCGCATTGGCTGTCGTTGCACCATACAATGAAGGCAACCCCGGCCGTCTCTTAGCCAGATATTCCACTTCCGGAGGTTCAATATGCCTCGGTATAGCAGTCCATTTCCGCGCTGTAAAACTCCGTTCCTGCGTAACCACCTCAACAGGATCATCCATATCCCCGGGATCTTTCTCATCATCGTCTACGAATTTCGGCGTGGGTCGGATATACCTACACCCAGCCCGTGCAGCGCGCAGCATCTCCCTACTCATCGGAGTTAAGAGATGGCTATCCTTCGGCATAGGGAGGTCGGGTAGGTCCTTTGGCCCTCTGGAATGGCTTCCGTCTCCATCGTCGTCGTCTTTTGGGGTTTGAGAGAATGAGAACGGTTGGCGCGACCAGCGCCGGACGGGGAGGCCTTCGAAGACATCGTGGTCTATCTGGCCGGTTCGGGTGCGGTTGGTGGTTGTGGCGTTGTTTTCAGCGAGTGTTTGGGAGCGTGAGGAACGAGAGGAACGGAGCTATAGTTCATTGATGGGTTAGTTTAGTCTGCGCTTTAAGTTCATATCCGGTATGGAGATTGGATCAAAATCCGATGATGCCTAGAGGGAGCAAATCGGGAAAGTCGCCTATAGATTTCGACCCCTCCAGAGTCGCAAACCGGTCCCGGGTACCCGGGAAAACGTAGACAGGAACCAATTGAGTCGTGAGAGAGCTTACAGGTGCCATGTTGACAATGCCGTCGCGAGGCGCGAGTGAATTGAAACGTCGGGATTAAGCTGACGCCCTCGGAGTAATTCAGCGACTCAACATGCAAAAACGAGTGAATAACCGAAGAGCCGGTCTATGCGACAGAGTATGCCTGGTCTATCAATGAGGAATGAATTGTTCTTTAAATCCGTTGTTATTGTCTTTCTACTTCGCGGTTGCGATTCGAATCTCGAAGATCAAGGCTTGTTTAAGGTTCTGGTCATGTGATCGAGTCTTTGCGCTACTCCTATTTCGTCTGATGGAAATGTCTGGGGCGAGATATCTCGATATTTGCAGGCAACGGGACTGCAGCCCAAGTTCTCTAGGATGGGGCTGTGTGAAGGGCATCCATGATGATCTTCCTGCCTCAATGCGCTGGAGCAGTTTATATTCCAGAAAGTATTGAATATGATAACATAATTCACAGGGCTAAGCTGTCCCAAAAAACACCATGGTGGAGATCAAATGCTGTAGATAGATAAACAATATGTACTGTACAACCTCGCCATCGGGAGAGGCAATGGTATATTTTGGTTCAAACGGACGCAGTTACGCCTGTTCAGACAGCTTCAGCTGTTAAAGCTGGACGTGTTTTGCAGCATTAAATTCTAACTCGCCCTGTGTCTTGAGTTAGCGGGAGGTTCAGCAATGTATGCAGCATGAAATCTTACTGTGAATCCTTTTCTCGAACAATATCCCCTTCATTCCCCGTTTGTTTACCCTGAACTCGCATCAGTGACCTATCGCCCAAAGGACGAGGGTTGGTTAAAACTCACAGTATTCTGCCCCTCCACCACCATCTTCTCTAGCTGATAAAATTGACTGATAACAGTTTGCCTCTGTCGTAGTGCGGTATTAGCAACAGACCAGACAAAAGCATACACCCCGAGCAGAGATATCTGCCCATATCCACCCTCCGCTCAGAAAAGCTAACCTTCATCATCCTCAAATCCTGAAGCCCCTTCTGGATAAATTCTTGTATTCTCCGGCTCTCCGTCTCATTCTTGTGATCCCGGAATGCATCCTTCGTTCGTCGTCGCGCGTACTCTCTGAAGTTGTAGTTGCTAAATTGGCTGGACTGGCGGAGTAATGATCGGTACTGTTCATCCATAGGCAACAAGGTTAGCCCACGCCCGGCGACGCAATGTAATGGGGGGCTAGAATGGCAAACGGCAACTGACAAGAGATCTAGCCTGGAACGCCGTATCACGGCCTACATTTGCTACCGACATGGTGGCAAGCTCTGAGGGTGGTTATAAGCGTATCGAGAAAGGACGACTGCTGTATGTCGGATCGGAGTTAAAACGTCGGTGGGTTCGGTGGATATATCCCCTCAAAGACGGACCAAAATGGGGCCGACGGTGCGTTGATGCAGTAAATATAAACCCTCCGATTCTCAATATATCCTCCGATATCAAACAAATCCCGTGTAACCCCAGACGTTACTGCACGGAATATCTATCGTAGCAACAATAGCCACAATGACGCATCCGGAAGAAGATGGCGGAAGTTCAAACGGGGCGTATAAGATCTAGGGATCGCGATGCCGTAGATTTGCGAATCAAGGGAGGTCCGAAAGAGATAATAGCTCCCCTCTAAACAACCTGCAAGATAATCTGCCAAAGAGTAAGAATTGTGGCAAGCAAGCAGCTTTTGACCGTCGAAGAGAGACAGACTTTCTTTCTTTTTTGTTTCTCCAAACTTGATGCTTATCTAAGCCTATCTGATAAAGCCGATTGCCAAGACTGTCGCTGCGCTTATCCCCGATAGGGCATTTAATGAGAACGCCGACGACAAACACCGGCGACGACATACATCATTGCTCGATTAAAGAGCTGATATACTACTAAGTCGAGGGTTATACAGGCAGATATGGCTCAGATACCTACTCCCCCGGTATCTCCACAGAGCGAAAACCTCCGCAAAGCTTCTCCGGAAGAGACTCTTGATGCCTTATTAGAACGATACCTCCACCTTCTCGACCGACACCAGCAACTCCAAGCAGAGCTTGGGAAACAATTAGCTTCAGTATGAAATGATTTCCCTGTCAACGGGATGGGCTATACACTAGCTAACGACCTGAACCCCATAGGGCTTCTTCTCCCTCACACAAGCAAATTACTCCTGTCCACCAGGCAGACGATATGGCGAGGATTATTATGACGAGAGAATGAAAGCTATAAGAACGATGTAAGCTAGTCCTAGAGCTTGTTTCCCAACTCAATCCAGGACAGAACGAACGTCCACTAACCTTCCCTAAACCAGCTCAATCGACTCAAACAGCCCTACCCCGACAACCCATAAACTAAGCACCAACTCGGCACCTAAAGAACAGGACATAGACCTCTCAACCCTCCTCTCCTTCCAAACACTCTCACTCTCCGAACCTTCACCGAAAGACTCTACCCCGAAGAAAGAAGAAGAAGATACGTCTAGCCTCGACTCATCGCCATCATCAGAACCTTCAGAAGACAGCACTCCACCACCCGAATCAGAGACAAGGACAGAAACAGAAACAGAAACAGAAACAAAACCCCCCCAAGAAAAAGGAGAGGAACCAAAACCCCCCCGCAACCCCCTAAGCTGGTACGGTATCCTCGTCCCTCCATCCCTCCGTTCTGCGCAAGGATCCTTCACAACCGCGGTAGAAGGTACGATTCCCGCGCTAGCAGCGATAATGATCGAGATGCGGGATGTAGAGCGGAGAGTTGAGGATGCTAGGAGGAGGAAGGGGTAGGGGTAGGGGTATTAAGGGATGAGGTTGAAGGGAGCTATATATTTCATACTACATGCTATATACCCATTTAGAAAGGACTTAGAAGGGAAAAGGGATGGAATGAATTAGTGCTACTAATACGCACGTTCCGTAATGCCAGATATCTATCTACTAGAGGTTTAATACTACATGAGGTAGACTTGGTTGTTGGAGTTGAGGGCAGGTACATCTAAACCAATATGCATATACATCATAAGGGGACTGCATCATGAAGGATTAAAGGGGGAACAAACTTGAGTTCATGCAGGACAACTCAGAGTGAAGAGACATGATCAAGCAAGGGGGGGTTGTTCTAGAAGGGACACACTCGGTCAAGAAAGCCGGTTAGAAGAAACCGGTTTATAAACAACAACCGAACCGTGCCAAACGCTTCCCTCCCTCTACACTTCAGCTCCCTCAGATGCATCATCACACATATCCATCCCTCCGTCTCCAGAAACATCCGCATCTCCCGAAGTCCCACTAGAACTATGAGCAATCTCCCCAAGCACAATCCTCCCATCTTCCCTTTCAGCAGGCTCCTTCCCATTCCTTTCAGTATTTGAAAAAAGGTCGGTATCAAAATAGCTAGCACACCTCACTCTCTTGGGTTCCTTTCCTTTCCTATACTTCATAACGTACGGACTCAGTTCAGGGAGGCCGAGTTCCGCATCTTCATCTTCCGCAATTTCAAACTGTTGAGACGTGTCATACGCCGTGTCAGCTCGTGTAGGCATCGGGGTCATCGACGACTTCATCTTCTTCCGTCGGGGAGGAAGAGAAAAGAATCCGGAGGGTCTGTCAGGCACGAGGTAGTTGTGTACACCGGCCTGCGGGGTCGTGGGATTCTGCCTTGGCTGTGTCTTGCGGAGTAGGATCGGAGTAGATAGTTGGGGCGGATGTTTGCCTCCAGAACCATTGCTTTGATGGGACGAGTGTTCCGAGTGTGACCTTCTACCAACATAACATCCTTTCGTTACCTCGCCTCCGCATTCGGAGGACGTGGTTTCCCAAGATGAGCAGCAAGAGGGCTTCACGTTTTCCTTGTTGCTCTCTGTTTCGAAAATATTGTAGTTGAAATTCTTTTCTTTGTCTGCATCCCATCTCGTGATGGGGTTCACGTCGAAAATCAACGGAGACTTCGCGGCCCTAACACCTGTTTCTGGACCATCTAAGACAGTATCAAGCCAAGCATCAACGTTAGAAATGCAGGTCTCTTGGAAAGTTTTGACGAGTTCGGATTCATTGCCGGAATCGGACACGACACTAGGATCAGGAGCAGACGGGGTAGTAGGAGAGTTTCTGGTACCGTTGAGAAAGCTACGAGACGAAGGAGGATCTTTCGCTCCCTTTGTTAGATGTGAAGAGGTAGATGCCATGGAGATCGTACTATCGCCATGGGCATTCGCAGTGATAGGATCATTTCCTTGCTTCAAACCATGTCCATCCGATACTATCCTCGGCGCGACTTCCATTTTACCAGGTGAAGTCAGCCGGGGGATGCGTGACGAGCCCGACCCGGCAAGGGACTTGAATATCTCCTCACTCCGCTGGAGCGAGAGGCGAGTGTCGGCCAACATCCTCTCGATACCCGTACTCTGGCTCATTGTGGGCGGGAGAGGCAATGGACATGCTCTTTTGCGTCGAATATTTGCCATTGGACGTTTTGGTGTAGTATCTTGGCCTATTCCTGTTGGTAAAGATCAGAAATGGGATTATCTTCAAGTAGGAGGTGTGGGTTCTTAATGGTCTCCATACGGTCACCAGATTCTCGCTGGGGAGTTCCGCCCATGATGGGGTTTGGCGAGTTGTTGGAGTTAACCATTAGTAGGTGATTGCTTGCAGAGCCCGACAAAGCCGATATTAAATGTTTACTCCGTGAAGTTAAGAACAGTTCTTGCGAGAAATATCGGCAGATATAATGCGTTTATGGAAGAGAGAGGAAGAGTAGGATATGGCTCTGATGAACATTTTGATGAATCTCATACTTGCTCCTTCCCTTCTCTTCTATAAAAATGAAAGAAATGCAGTTCCAATGGAACTGTTAATAGTGAAGCGAGGGAATATCCCGATATTCCAGAAGGCAAGCGTCCTTAAGCCATTGCAGCTGCCAGAGAAGCCGCAGAAGAGCAGTGAATTGGAAGGAAAGAATCGATAGGGGGCACTCCGATCAATTAGTAGTATCATTCATTCTATACAAATTTTTCATTGTAGAGCAAGTATATACACCTCTTGTTGGCTTACAGTGAAGAAAAGGAGGTGAATGAAGGCGGGTGAAGTCGAGATTGATGCCAAGAAATGCAACGGGCGGAGACAGAAAACGCTCCGAAGCTTGGCCACTTCTGGGAAATGAGGCTCTTCTGACACTTCCCGACTTCATCTCAACTTCAACGTCGAAGCTTACTGCCAATCCGGATATCAATCCATTGTTGAGGGAGAAGAGATCACCTGAAAGTACTGTTTTTAAACATCTGTCGCTTATCCCAACGCTGACACCACCCTCCAGTCGTCGTTGCTGACCTGAATCATCACGATGCTCTGCCTCTGCCTGCGATCGAGATGCAACCACGTCTCGCCTTTACGATTTGTCACTTAAACTGCAGTCCTTCCAGGTTGTGAGATTAGTCTCACAATCCCAGCATCTTAATGTCCCGAAAGTGGAGATCCTACTGGTCCAGGCCATGCAGGGATGGGGGATTTTCAAGGGACTTGAAACGTAGCGCATTCCTGGGTGGACCTCAGGGAAGACGTCGTCTGTCTCAACGACTCAGATTGGATTCTTGGCTCAAGAAGATACGAACATGCGGAAGCCACCCGAGACATTTCAGATATTTGCGCTCTTCTTCGCTTCCTATTAGCCGCACCTCAGGAGGCGCATTTGATTTTCAAGCTCAGGCTTGATCGTATCTGCACCCCAGGTTCACAGGCGCTCACTGAAAATAAAGGACCGACAGAATCAACTGGAATGTGGTTGGATAATAATTCTCTTGAGATTCAAGAGCACGCCATAGGAATATCTTCTGCCTATCAACCTCTTTCCCCGCCTCCCAATGCACCCTAACCCTTTGCTTTGGTCAACTGATCATACATGATCATGGCTTTGGGCGCCAATACTTTAGCCCAGAGCTGATAACCTTCCAAATTCAGATGAACGTGATCGTCCAGGTGATTGTCCTTCGAAACTTCCTTTGGCGCTGGAAGCAAGACGATTACCTCGCGTCCGAGGTTCGTGTTCATTAGCGAAACGATCGACCGATACTGAACATTCGCCTTATCCACGAGATCGTTTGGAATATCTTTTCGGTAGAATAGCTCCGTCAACAGGATTCGAACCTCTGGGTGCGAGATTTTCAAAAGGGTTTGAAGAAGCAACCGCAGAAGATCAGAGTCCTTGTCCCGATGCCCACGCTTTGGATGGAGATTGTTGGTCCCAGCGTGTACAACCCAGAATCGCATCTCGCGCTCCTTAATCAGGGGGATAAGTCCAGTCAACCCCTTGTCGGGGTCACCCAGAAGGCGGTAAAGCATGTTCTCGATCTTGTCTCCTCCCACACCCGCATTAAATACCCCATCCATTCTTTTCAGTTCAGAAGCTGGTTGTGAGATCGCTAGCTCTTCGAGTGCAGAATCACTAAGCATCGCTGCCGATGGCCACGGTTGAAAATTCTCACTGTCTCCTGTCGTCTTCATGCGCTCCAACATGGAGTCTCCGAATAGCACCGCGTTGGGTCTCGTAGGGTGTCCTTCTAGAAACGAGACATGCTCTTCTTTCGAGGTTTGGTAAGACCGTTCCTTATATTTGGCATGTTGCTTGAGAAGGGTTTCCAGATCGGTGAGTGTGAGAGATTGGTTCTCGTCGGCTGAGGCGATTGACAGGCTTGCACTGGGGTTCGCCATTTTGGGTAGATTTGTCCAACTCTTAGACTTGGGCTCGTAAAATATTCCTTGGATGGGGAGTCAAGACTTTGGACACTTAAAACTGTGCTTGTGGCACCGTATTTTAGTTGGGGGAACACTGGACTTGTTGTCAAGGACTTGACCACCGGAAATTGGGATAATAAATAACAGCATAGCGATACCGCTATATATACTACAAGACGAGAACGTTTTGCAAAACATCGCGAAAGGAAGAATCCAGATATCGCAGTCAGAACTGGGAGCCGTGACTCACGGCCAAGTCGTGGCTGCTGGCTGACAGAAAATCATCAACATCTTTTCGACCGGAGAAAACGTTCCACGATGAAAAAACATCAGGGCTGCGGGAGAAAATGCAGAACTCTTTTATATACGAGCAAGTTGATTGGCTTCGCGGAAAGGCCCGCATCAAAGCATCGCCGTTGAGCCGGAACTAGACATGCATGTCGGCCTCTATTTAAGGCCACCGACGACTGCGTCCATGTCATTCACCCGATCGCATCGAGTCCTTTACTCCTTGTCCCTGTGCAGTGCGCAGTGGACACTTATGAAGAATCGCTAATCTCTCTCATCGGTTAAGAGAGAAAAATTCTCTTTGTGCCTGTCCCTGTCGTCAGCCTGACTCAGTTCCCTCATTGGACTATTTTCGGTTGAAGCCAGTGTTTGAGATTTCGGACCAGGAGCAAGGGTTCAACCCCATCACAACCAATTTCTGTCTCGGTCTCCGCCTTCAATCCTTTGCAAATAAGTGAGAAATAAGATGATTTGATACCGAGCTATGCCTATCATGGAGCCGATATCTGTCGTACAGGCTGGGTTGGCATGGCCTCTTTTGCCCGCATCTGCGAGAGGAGACATGGATGGTGATGTTAAACGAAGCCCTCTTTTCGTTCCCTCCGCTTTGGCTAGGGACGACGAAATGAGCCTTGGAAAATTGAGCTCTTCCTCTTTCTCTTCTCTTCTTCACTTCTCTTCCTGGATGTCTGAGGAAGTTTCTTCACACTTCTTTCTTTTTTGTCCTTTTTTGTTCGTACATACCTTTCTGCGACGAGCTTGACGCTCGGTTTGCTGTTTGCTCTTCCCGAATGCGCTCGCCCATTCTGGATTGCCAGCACCTTGGTTTCTCTTGAGATATCCAAGCATTCGATCTCAGGTACCGAAAGCAGATTCTCTTTCAGGGTGCTTGCTGGCCGATAGAATATCTAACTCCCCGTCCGCAGACCTTCGATTCAACCAAGCCTCCATTTCGATCTGACACTCAACAAGTTTGATGCCAGAAGCAGCCGTTGAACTTTGAAGCGAACCACTTCTTCCCTTCATTTTTACTATTTGTCACTCGTTTTTTCTTTAGATGGTAAGGCTTTTCTTCCGCTTTCCTTATTCCCGGGAAAAGAAGGCATATCGTGCGAGGGTCGGCCGTCAGGGACGCCCGCTCAATGCGCATCCAGCTTGCTTCCCCCCTTCGTCGGCTCTATCCTCCATAGCCGCGATAGAATGAAGCCACTGCCATTATTTCCCCGCTTATGAATAATATGTTACTGATCACTGGCACAGGTATTGACTACTATCTTCACTTCACATTCATTCCCGTTTCAGTCCCAACTTCCGTGTCGAGCATTCCTTCAACCGACACCTGGAACTATCGATTGAATCTGTCAATTACATAGCCTCGACGGCATTGATATCAGCCCAGAATCCTCCTCGAAGCTATATATTCGGTGAACGTACCTATCTAGTGATCTTCGTGGACTTACTACTTTACCGTCGCTCCTTTCGGTATCTATATCTTCGACCGCAGCCCGATTCAACGACGCCTGCTGCCTTCCATTCATTCATTGCACACGATATGCGAGCGTCGCCAACTATTACTCCACATTCACGCAGGCCCGACCTTTGAAAAGAACCAGATAGCCCTCAAACCCGTACGTAGGGCAGATATTTAGGGAACAGAACCCGTATTGGCCACGTTGCTGTAGTCGATGAGTCAGGATCGAAGAGGATTCCCCGAGCAGGGGAATGGGGGTGGAGTTGCCGGATCGGTCCGCCGGGCGAGGGAAAGGGCGGAGGCAGGGTTACCACCAGAAAGGCCACCACCTGAGGAAATCCCGACGTCACGATTTAGTCCGCCCAACAAGAGAAAACCTCCAAACTTCCCTTCACGAGATCAGCAGGGAGGAATAGGTGCTACTATTTCCCGGCCCTCGCCAATGCCCCAATGGCCGCTTCGTGATGATGGAGAGAATTCTCGCGGGAACCGTGGTTCTCCGGAACCTGGCTTTACACCGAAAGGTCCACCGCCCCAACGACCGCCACGCCCTAGCCGCGTTCCGTCGATATTAGATTCGTCGAAGATTCAAGATTATACGCCCAGCTTCCAGGCTCGCCCACAACCCCAGGGTCAGGGTAATGCACCGCAGCAACCCAACCCACACAACGCCACATCCTGGGAGAACGAGGATAATATGCTTTCGCCAGATAGCATGGACCCCCCTCTTTCAGCGGGCGCCACCACGACAAGATCGTCGATGACGACGTCCTCCGTCGGCACAATCCCTGATTTCCCATTGCCAGCCACCCAGATTCCCCCTTCCAACCCTAACCCTGGACCACCACGCAAGTATCAGAACCTTGGCCCACCTCCCGCAGCAGCTCGTCGAGGCCCATCATCCTATTACTCCCGCGGTTCATTCGTCTCTCCTATCCCCGAGGAATTCCCAGAACAACTTAAGAAAGGCGAATCCCTCGCATCAAGCAAAGCTATCCCATCGAGCTGGGGTTCAAGTCCCGTGGATTCTGATATCCTCTACGATGAAGAAGGGGCGAACCGTGATGAAGGCACGTCCCTTGTGCGAGAAGCAAGTTTGGGGAAGAGAGGGAAGCCATCACTTCGAACTATCAATAAGAACCAGAATGATCAGTCGACCGTCCAGAAAGAGCCCGTTCCGGATGCATCCAATGCCAAATATTTTGAAGCAAATGCACAAACTGCAGGGGCTAATACTTCCAACAAAAATGTCCACCCTCTCCATCGACGAGAAAGCTCGTCATCATCATCGTCGGAGGAGTCAGACTTTGATCTAGAAAAACCGCCCATCGCCATGGTAAAGGGGGGGTCATCAGAAGATATCAACATGCACCGTTTAGAAAAAGGTGCAGGCCCACGAGCAATGAGCGACAAGCGGCCGGGAACGAAACGGCCACCTCGTCTTGATATCGATGCCGTTCGCGAGGCAGAGACAAGAGGAAGTTTAACCAGTCTTTCGGATTTGATCCGCCGTGCGACGAAGTTGGCTACGAATTTGGATCATAATAGGACGGCGAGTAGGTTGGGGATGCTGGATGCGTTTAATGGCAGTAAGGAGTTTAGGAAGTTGTCTCGTAAGCTCGCCTTGGACGCCTTTTTTTATATACACGACTAACCTGCGTGCAGCAAACGACCGCCGCACCTCTGGCATATCCGACATCCTCAACTCCTTCCCACCCCCGGGCCTAACCACCCCAACCGGCGAGCACCGCGGCTCCCAATGGCCAGGCCCCTACGAAAACACCAACCATCCCCGCCACCGCGGCTTCCACACCCCCATGTCCCCCGGCGGGTCCGAAAAACCCGTAAAACAACCCCGCCGCCGCTGCTGCGGCATGCGCCCCGGTGTCTTCGCCCTCGTCAGCATAATCGTAATCCTCCTCATCGCCGCCGCGATCGTCGTCCCCATCGTCCTGATCGTCCTCCCGCAACAACGAGACGCTGCTGCGGCCGCCGCGTCCGCGCCATCTAACACCGCAGCAGCTGGCCAAGATACGTGCGAAAAAACCACGCCCTGCCTAAACGGGGGCGTGAGCATATCCCGCTCGGGCTCATGCAGCTGTGTCTGCGTCGACGGATTCGGTGGTGAGCGCTGCGCGGATACCGGCGACGGGAGCTGCACTACATTATCCCTCGAGGGTGTCGATACGGGCGGGTACGTTAATGCCACGGTTGGAAGTTCGATTCCAAGGCTCCTCGAGGCGGCGGAGACGAATTTTAGTATCCCGTTGGATTCGGGGGTTATTCTTGACTTGTTTAGTGAGGAGGGGGTATCGTGCACGAGTGAGAATGCATTGGTTTCATTTAATGGGGTTAGTCAGAGGAGGAGGAGGGTGAAACGTTCATCATTCTTCTCGGGATTGCTTCATCTCGCCGAGCCCGAGCCCGAGCCGAAAGCATCAATGGAAACTCCACCCCCATCCCTTCACAAATCCCACCAACATCACGAAATCCTCCGCCGCCAAAACGAAGACTCCCCAAGAACAGACATCGCAACAGAAAACGGCATAATCTTCAAACCCACCGCCTCCTCCACCACCACAGGCTCCGCACCCACCGAAACCGCCAACGCCCGCGAAGAACAAGAACCCAGCAGCGATGGGGATGGGGATATAATAACCCCCCAAATCCAAGACTTCGCGCGCATAGCCATCCTCTTCATACTACAGGAGACTAGGATGTTAAGCGCCGCTACGTCCGCGCAGGGCCAGATACAGGCTTTGTTTGAGAGGGTTGGTGCCTCGAGTGAGAGGACGAGTGGAGAGGATGCGCAGGGTGAGGAACTAGAGCAGACGATGGGTCTGGGAGGGGATGAGATGCCGAGTAGTTTTGTGTTGGATTTTGTGAATTTTAGGATATTGTTGGAGGATGGGACGTTGGTTGGGGGGGATTGATTGGGGGACTTCTTTTTCTCATTATTATTTATTCTTTTTTTTGTGTATGCTGATATATATCTATCTATCTGTTGGATGTTGGTATATACACTTTCTTCTTCACTTTCTTCTTTTCTTTTCTCTTCCCCCCCCTTTTTTTTTATATCTTTACCCCCTTCGTGCAATTTATTAGTTGGTTACGCGAATATACCATCTCCTATTCTATCCTTTCTTCTTATCTCCTTTTTTCCTTTTCGTTATTTACTACTTCCCTTTGTTTATGTTTATATATATCCAATCCACTTTCCACTTCTCTGCATCCCGAGCTGGCGTCTGGAGCAGGTGATAAGTTGGAAGAGAGCAAAGAGAGTACAGTACGTACGTATGAAAATAGATAGATGAATCAACAACATATACATCCGACTCAATCGGGCATACATATTCGAGTTTTTTTCCAGAAGCCAACGTTAATCAGCGTGGCCACAGGATTCTTATATTCGTGATCTCTTACCCATGGACAAGTACCAGTAAGGGGGCATGTCGATCATGAAGACTACCTAGCTAGCGGCCTCGTATCGCGCAGGACGCATCCGACAGAGCTGAAAACGCTCACGGGTTATTATATTATCTGCAACTGCTTCGAGCGGGGGGATAAAGAGAGCAAGAGAGTATGAAGCTCCTTCCTGTCCTTTGAATCTCTCCCTCCCCAGATTCTTGATTTTCACATCCAGCGCACCACCATGCCATTCGGTGAGTCCCTACGCGACATCTCCCCGAAACACCGGGCCCTCAAAACCTTCGTCTCCGACTTAAAAGAAACAATACCCTTCTTCGTGAAAAAAGGGTATCTCGAACCTCTCCCTTCTTCTTCTGGCGTCGCGACAGAATGGAAAACAACACCCGGCAAGGGCGTAAGCATCTTTTACACGATTTACCCAGACATCAAGCAGGCTGTTGACGAGGAGTTTGGACATGCACATGGTGCTGGTGCCAAAAACACAACTCTCGCGGAGGCAGGATTATTACGCGACGTGAAGCTCAATCTCAGTCTCGCGTCTCCGTCCAAAGAAAAGGAAACAGGCGCGGTCCGGCGCCGTGTCGGGGAAGAATGGCCCGAGTATATCAAGCAGAAGATTTTACAGAGCGAGGACTTCAATCCATTTAAATCGCAGAAACACAGCTCTATAGGATATACGTATGTCTTAGACCACTGCGTCGGCTTAATGGCCAAGTCCCGTCGCGCACCGCAACGTTCTGGCGCGGTTATCATGCGGATCCTCGGCCTCGCGCGCGCGTGTGGGATATACGAGCTTAGTGTTGGGGAGTTTGCCGAGATGATGGCTAGTGCGACCGTATACGAGCAGTTTGCGCGGTACTACTACGCGGCTGTCCTCGGGATGGATGATATCGGGCACTTTGGGTATAAGTTGCCCAACAACGACGGGAAGGGGCGGAAGCATTTGCGGAATATGAAAACTACGAGCGCGAGCCTCAATGCTCCGGGGGGCGCGGTGCAGGTTGGGAGCATGCAGGGCGGGAAACCGGTTCTCACATACCCGTCTCGTATCGAGGAGTTGCAGAACGTCAAATTCTCAGTTTCCAGGCGTACGAAGGCGCAGGAAGAAGGCGAAGCTATATTCATGGCGTCCGGCCTAGCTACCGCACTCTCCTATCGTCCGGATAACCAGCAGAAGCGCAACGCAGCGAAAGAATTCGGTCTCGAGCTGGCAAAGGGGTTGGTCCCCTCGTTTCTCGGTGAAAAGATGACTTCCAAAGCGCAAGTGGCTAGGATAGACGTCCACGGGAACCCATTATACCAGTCCCGGGACTCCGAGACCGTCAAGCTGGTTGTTTCCCGCTCGTCGGATGACCAAAAACTCTACGCGGATATTACTCAGATCGGGGACTTTGGCTGGTACTACGGGCCGGCGGGAGTTTTCGGGACGCCGTGTAAATGCAAGACGCGTGATGCGGGGAAGGAAGTTCTCAGAGAGGGCAAGTTTCACGGGATTCCTATCCAGCATGTTGCTCTCTACACTGCTGCGAAGCAGGCTGATATGTTGATTGGGCATAATGTGCTTCAGTTTCTGTGGGCGACGGATGATTTGCCGCTTATAATTGCGCTTGCTAATAGACTTGTTATTCCTACGTATGTTCAGGGGCATGGGGAGTGTGTTTATTGTGCGCTGCAGAATGCTGCGGGGTTGGGGTGTACTGTAATTGTGGGTGGTGGTGTGTGAGGAAACTGCCGTTCGTGATATCATGTCATGTCCTTGGTTAGCTGATGAATTAATGAGGTACAACATTTATGGATTTTACGCCGTACTATGCAATCAATACTCGTAGTGTACAGTATTAGGAGGTATATCACAAAACTCCACCCGCATGCGCCATACATACCCAAACAACAAAGGAGATATATACACAACCCCCTATCCATCCCATAACTCACAACCCAACCAACCCCTCCCACAACCCTTTTCCGCGATTACCCGCCGCAACAACCCTACTCAACCCCCTAAACCTCTCCTGAAGAACCATCTCCTCAGCCTCCCACCTCCTCCTCTCCCTCGCCATAACCCTCAACCTCTCATCATCCCCACCATCCTCACCATACCACAGACTCATCGGCCACGCGGGCCTCCCGGACGGATTCTGAATAAGATGAACCTCCCTATCCTCCGCCTGCCGAACCAGCGTTTTTAGCATAGTCTTCCAGTTATCAAGGCTCGTGTCTAGACATTCTATGCACTTTGCGTATTCCCCCTGGCTCGGGGTATCGAAGAGCCCGGCCTCAGCGAGGTCTACCGCGTCGCGGGTCCATGCTAACCCTGCCTCGTGCGAGGATGAGGCGAAGATTATTTCGCCGATGTATGTCATAAGCGCGGCTTCGGAGCAGGGGGAGGGGGATGGGGGAGGGGTGTTTCCTGAGGGGGGAGGCGGGGGGAAGGGTGGGGGGGTTAGGAGGGAGGAGAGTGTTGAGAGGATTGAGGATGGTTCTTGTTGTTGTTGGTCTTGTTGTGTAGTAGATGGGGGCGAGGGTGCGGGGGATTTGGAGTTGATATCCCGCCTCGCCCGGAGGAGGGAGAGGAATATTGATAGAGCGGTGGGTAATTCGCCGACTTTCGCATGGTGGACAGCCAACGCGGTAGAAACGCGCATCACGTTCTCGGAAATATATTCCGTCCCTTTCCCAGTCAACACCCCAGTCTTCGAATCGATAACCCCATCCCCCTTCACAACCTCCCTCCCCCCCTCAGCAACCTCCTCCTCCATCCCTCTAACCGCAACATCCATCCCCCAATCATACACCTCCCTCGCCGTCTCCCCCAACCCCTTAAAATCCAACCAATCCGCATACCCCAACGCAGCATCAACCTTCTGCCTAGTCCCGAACCCTTTCCCCGTAAGGATCTTCATATAAAACACCTCGGGAGCCTCATACACCGGCGTGCAATTCTCAGGCTTCATCTCTCCTTTCCCAGTCTTGCTGATCGCCCTCGGAGGATACTTAACTTCCCCGTTCGGCAAAGTCGTGGGAAAAACCTGATCTCTCTTCGCGACCATCATAACCGTCTTATCAATAACGATATTATCCAAATTCTCCGCAATCTTCGCAGCACACATCAACGCCTGAAAGTATCCCCTTCTCCACGGCTCATCTTTGCCGGAGACATCAATCGCAACGCGCCCCAGTCCGTCAACAAGCACTTCCCCCTCCTCCCCATTCTCCCTCTTAGCATCCTCCCTAACCTCCCCCTCCAAAACCCCCACCATCTCACGCACATACTCCCCAACCCTCATCCACTCCTTAACATCCACATCCTCCTCCTCACACTTCGCCCTGGCACTCCTCAACCCCCACCTCTCATACCACCCCCACGAGCGCGGCGTCGGAAACTTCCTCTCATAAATCTCCTGCTTAAACCCATACTGAATCAAATACACCATCCACAGAATCAAATAAAATCCAATACCCAGCTTTAACCCGCCGGTGATGGTGCGGCGGTAGTATTGGGCGCGGGGGGATGTGGAGAGGAGGCGGTAGAGGTTTATTGGTTGGAGGGAGGAGGGGTGGCCGTGGTGGTGGTTGCCGTGACCGGGGCCGGAGGAGTGGGAGGGTTTTTGGTGGAGGAAGGGGAGTTGGGGGCGGTGGGTTTTTACGGTTGGGGGGGAGAGGAGGAGGAGGAGTTGGGTGTTGGATGTGAAGGGGCGGTTGTGGTGGAGTTGGAGTTGGAGTTGTCGTGGGGGTTTCAATGGGCGGACGAGGGGTGGTATTCGGCGGAGGTGTGTGCGTGGGAGGAGCATTGTGAGTGTAGGTGTTGGTGTTGTGTATAACACCTTTGTGTATGCTCTTGCTCTGTTGTGGTTGTCGGATGTGAATTGTTGATGAGAGGAATTTATGAGTATTTGCACTAGAATTGTTTGGGACTAGTGTGATTCAATTAATTACATAAGGTAGCCATAGTCACGTGTCGATAAAGGGTTCATACTTCTGTCTAGCTTATTGTTGAAGCGACTCAACAACTACAATCACTAGACACAACTGAAGCTCAAGCAAACTAAGCATAAAACGTAAATTCTTCGCGGGTCTATCTAAAAAGTTTCAAAAACATACAAGCAAATATATATCACCAGTATCAATCATAGACAACTGCTCTGCTCCTCTAATTTTTATTTATGGGGTATGAAGTGGTGTGGGCGCAGAGCAGAGCAACGCGAACGACTGCCTCGCATATATGTATATATATATCTAGCAAAGGCAAAGTCTAGTTCTACCGTATGGCATCAGGTCTACCTGATCCACGTGGCTATCCAAAACGTAGCGTCGACATAGTGTCACACTACAAGCGGTCCAAGAAACCAGCGCTCTCCAACAGAAGAACAATCTGGTGAACAATGCTGCGGACGCTCTGGGTCTCGACGTCAACGGTGAGATCAGGCTTGGTGGGAGCCTCGTACGGGTCATCCACACCGGTGAATCCCTTGATCTCACCGCGGCGGGCCTTGGCGTAGACACCGCGCTTGTCGGTCTTCTCGCAGTATTCGAGGGAAGTGGCGACGTGGACGAGGAAGACGGTTCCGGCGCCGGCGATGGTCTCACAGGCCTGTCGGCGGCTGTTCTCGTGGGGAGCGATGGGGGCAGCGATGACGGCGGCGCCGGCACGGGTGAGCTCGGAAGCGACGAATGCGATACGCTGGATGTTCTTGTGGCGGTCCTCGGCGGAGAAGCCGAGCTCGGAGGAGAGCTCGTGGCGGACGGTGTCACCGAGGAGGAGCGACACGGATCGGCCACCCTGCTGGTTGAGGGTTACCTGGAGAGCACGACCAATGGCGTCCTTTCCGCTGTTCTGGTAACCAGTGAGGAACACGGTGAAACCTTGGGTGGAGCGGGGAGGGTTGCTCTCCCGCAGGACCTTGACGACCTCTGGGTAAGAGAACCATTCGGGAATGTTGCCACCGGTGCGGAGACGCTTGCGGAGCTCAGTTCCAGAGATGTCGAGGGTCTTGGTTCCCTTGGGGACCTCGTCGACGGGCTTGTACTCGTCGGAGTCGGGAAGGTAAGTAACCTGCTGGAACTCAACGACTTCGATACCGAGCTCCTCCCTGTACTTCTCGACAGCGTGCTGGGCGTCGTATGCACCGTAGAACTCGACACCGGCCGAGTTCTTACCGGGACCGGCGTGATCTCTTCCGACGATGAAGTGGGTGGCACCGTGATTCTTACGGATGATAGCGTGCCAGATGGCCTCACGGGGACCACCCATACGCATAGCGAGGGGAAGCAGACCGAGGACGGCCATTCCGTTGGGGTAACGGGGGAGGAGGGCCTGGTAGACACGGACACGGGTGAAGTGGTCGATGTCACCGGGCTTGGTGAGACCGACGACGGGGTGGATGAGCACGTTGGCCTGGCGGGCACGGGCTGCGCGGACGGTCAATTCACGGTGAGCACGGTGCATGGGGTTTCTGGTCTGGAAAGCGACAACTCGGGTCCAGCCGAGTTTGTCGAAGTGTGTGCGGAGCTCGGAGGGGGTGACTGAAACGTTAGCTTGGTGATTGTTACGTGGGGGGTAGGGACGTACATCGGAGTCCAACGTAATCGTAGTGGTCGAGCTTGTTGACAGCCTCGATCTTTCCACCGACGTAGAATTCCTCGACCTGGTTGTAGAGGTACTTGATGGCGGGGTGCTCCTCGTCACCACCGAAAACATCTTGGCCCTCCTTCTTCCTATGCAGTGTTAGGGATATTACTATCTACTAGCTACTTGCTGCTTGGTTACTTACTTGTCTGGTCGGTAAACGTCGTCGACGGTCAAGATAGCCAAGTTGCGGTCATCTCTGGGATCGCGCAGGGTGACGCGGGCACCTTGCTTGAGGCCATGCTCTTGGATGGACTCCTTGCTGACATCGAGGGTGATTGGGATAGAGAAAAGGTTTCCATCAGCGAGACGGCAGTCGGCGACAACTCTGGGATATGTTAGCCTCTATCCGACTTGTCGCTGATTGTGGTGGGGTAACAGGGGTCGGATTGCAGGTAGGGGTGTGCATGCGGTTTGTGTCGGAACTGAATGAAAGCTAGGGGGTATATTTACCCATTGTAGTCCTTCTCGTTCATGAATCCTGTCGAGTCGAAAAGTTAGCAAAGTTCGTAATTGTTGGTAGTGAATACTGCCAAGCATGGCATGTCGACGGCAACGTTCATGCAAAGTTCATGCAGGTTTACATCATCGCACGACGACTCTGCACTGCCAATTGGACTCGAGGGGTGTGGGTGTCTGCGCTCAACACCAGTAACACACCGCCAGATGGCCAACAGCGAAGAGAGCGCACAGAGAGAAATTGCAGTGAAGAAATTGCAAAGAAAGTGGGATAGAATATAGCGGGGTAATGGAGGAAGTGAAGAACGAGGGGGAAACGTACCCTCCAGAGGACTGAAGCCACCGTTGAGGATGAGCTCGAGATCGCAGAGCTGGCGGTCGGTGAGGACGATGGCGGGGAGAGTCTCGGACTCGGCCTGGAGTTCGTCGTGGCGGGGGGCATCGCGGGCGAGGAGGTCCTTGAGGACTCCGCCGTGGGGTTTGTTCGCCATTGTGAGGGGTGTAGTGTGGTATGGTATGGGTATAGGTATATGGGTATAGAGAGTGAATTGGGTAGAGAGGATGAGAGGAATGAGAGGAAGAAGAGGAAGTGAAGAAGTGAAGTAGGAGGAAGAAAGAAGATGACAGATATAAAGAGAGAAGAAGAAGAAGAAGAAGAAAAGGAGAGGAAGGCACTGAGGAGGAAGAAGAGAGTTTCGTTTGGATACGGTAAACGAAAGATACAAGATAGAGAAAGAGTGTATTGTATTGTCAGGTCCCTGGTGATCTTCATTCAGATAGATTACATGTACATGTTTGATACAGTTCACTCCACATAGAGAAGGAGAGATGATAGATGATAGAAATGCCTCGACTCATACACTACTCAATGCTCTATCATATGACTGGAATGTACAGCCATTGGCCATTGCCATTGTCGAGGTTCTGACTGAAGACATCCCACATCCCACGATGCAGCAAAGCGTGGAAGCTCCCCAGCAACAACAAGACCTGAAGAAGATACACGTGGTATTTGGTGAGTTAATTTCCGTCTCCGCTTACATAACTCCGAATAAATTACCACTCTATTCAAGCCTCAAACTCTGCTGACGTACTCTCATAGCAAAGCTCATCACCAGCTCATGGATATCCCAACCTCAACTTCCCTCACCCGATATTGAGCTTCATCAGAAGGAATATAACATGGCTTAATCACCTCATCACTCCTGAAGCCTCACTCGTCATCCCTCCCGAACAGGACGTCGTAGCAACACCTTCCACAGTACTGTACAGTGTACACTCATCACTCAATGATAGACATTTATCTCAAGGATCGTTCCCTCTTTTTTATATCCTCCCAAAAATAAGATTACGCCGTTACAACCCGCCCCCGATGCTTAATTTACTCATTTACTCAATCTCTTTACACTGCAACTTCAACCAACTTCCGGCATTGTATTCGGCATTACACTGTCGTCGGGACGCGTAACACTCACTCCATTCCCTCCCTCTCTCGCCGTCACCACGGCCAACGGCGCTCTCCCCTGAGTACAAAGATCGGACATAAGAGTAAATGAAGCTGTCCCTCTCTCTCTCTGTTACAGCCCTATTTCTAGAACTATTGCGTGATCAGAACTAGTGTCGCACTAGTGGGTTTCCCCGGAACGGGTTAGACTGGTCACTAGTGGAGTAAAGAGGAAGGCGTTGTTGTGACTAGTGGAAAGGTTGGTCGGATTATTGTTGTGCCGGTGTATACAACTTTTTCTCATACTCCACCGAGCTCCTTCTTTTCTTCCATCCGACGGACATGGACAGTGGGGAGGAGGGATCTCTGGATCTCTGGATGTCGTGATTACTGGTACTAACTATGATATGGTCTTGCCCTGACTGTAGTGATCACTGTACATAGTACGATAAAGTAGCCAAATCTCAAGTACATATCTCTTCATCCGACACTAGCCTCAGTCTCGGCCGAGAATCATGCACTCTTCTAACCCGTCCCCCCGAGCATATATATACCAAGCCACCCACCCTCTCTCACACCTTCTCTGCAAAACTGCTCACACTGATGCCTTTCACTTTCACCCGCTACGTCGAAATAAGCAAAGAAATTAACCACCCACGCTACCGTTCGCCCAAAGCACCGGCCCCAAAGCACCCACCGCACCACCGTCTTGCGGGCACCTGCGCTGACGGACCGGATGGTCCAAACGACCAAAAGAAACCTTTAACCTTGAATACATACATACATGCGGATACAGACACTGCTTCGGTCCGTGCCATCGAGCCGTGCACTCTCACTCCCCCACGACAACCATCAGAAATACATACTAGACGTGGGATGGACTAAGTCCTTTCCTCCGTGGGATGCGATGGGACAAGTTCTATCTATTCAGATATAAAGACTTTCTTTTTCCCAGTTTCAGTTCCTGCCTCACCTTACATTGAGGCATTTAAATCCCCTCATGTGCCGTTCCATTTCTTGATTCCCAAGAACCTTTTCCTGCGTTGTTTTAGTCTTCTCGGGTTCTATTATATCGCGCGTGGGTTGCAGTCGTTGGAGTGGCATCTAACCGAGTTGCTGGTTCTATGTACCGACTGACTCGAGTGAAGCGATGGCATACATATCCTGCGACATAACTAACTGGCAGGACTCACGGCCCCCGCCTACTCTTGAGACATCACGCCATGCTTGGAGGAGGTGAGGTCACGGTGCCGAGGGCTTGGCGGGATGGCTGAGAGTCATATCCGCTGCGTCTCCCGTCTCGCCAGGGGTGTGACGGAGTATACTACCAGAGCACTGGTTATATCATCATTCCATCGCCAGCATACTTCCTCCGAAGCGATGGGTCGGTGGGCTTAGCCACGGTGTCCATCCTATATACCGCCAAGTATACCCTACACGTCATCTCGTCGAGGTATATATGGATGGCGTGCGAGGGAAGGGAATTCAGTATTCCAATCCAAGACCTGAGCCAAGAGGGAGTCGCAGGGTAGGTAGGTTTTATCGAGGCAGGGCATCTCATCTCAAGTTCAAGCAAGCCGAGAAAGAGGACGACAGTGAGAATGTGTCTACTCCGACCCAACTCGATGGCTCATTCTGATGGTGGAAAACGTCATGAGTGATGTCCAGAGAAGAGAAGGGGGACTACCACGAGGTTGTTCCTGCGTTAGGTGAATGTTGATGTTGAGGATTAGGCAACTGTCTTATGCTGGACGAACATCAGTCGACACTCGATCACAATCTCACCGCCGGGTCATCATCATCCACATGACCCTTCCCTTCCCCCTCACACCCAAGACACCAAGACACCAATGCCGACTGATGATGACTCATCACCCATGTTCCAGACCTCTCTCCCTGCAAGCACAACACATCTACGATCGGGATTACTTCCCCCCGTCCGTTCAGCGATCAGATGAATGAAATGAGGGGGGTGGATCGGAGAAGGAGAATTAAAATCCCCGAGCCAAGACGAGACACCGTCCCAAGCGAATCTTAATCTCACCAGAAAGAAAGAATGAAGGAAGAGAAGAAGTCGAAGAAGAAGAAGATGGAAATAAAACCCGAGCGAGTACTTGCATGTGCATGTGAGAAGACGGTCATCCCCTTCCTCGAAAGGACAACTTTTCCCTTGCCCAGACACACAGAGAGAGAGAGAAATGGATTTATCAGCAACTCCTCCCGCGCCAAGACCTCACCTCACCACACAAGCCAACAAACGAAAAAAAGAACAAGGAACCCGTGGCCACCGCTGCAAGTTTCTTCCCTTCCCCTCAGATAAACTCGTTCTTGACTCCTAATTCCAATTTGGAATCGAAACCCCCCAAACTCAACCCAACCCAAGCAAATTCAATTTCCGTCCAATCATAATCCCCGCATACCCGAAAATGCCGATATCGGCTCGGAAGAAAACGCAAAAACGCAACGCAAACGCAACGCACTCATTCCTGGCCACAGTGGACCATGCATTCCTATTCCTGGGAGGAGAGAGAGAGAGAGAGAGGGAGAGACGCTTGTGTTTGGACCCCCTCTGCCCTCGGATTTCTTCATTAATATTGAATGGATGAATCAAGGGGTGTGTTGTGTGTGTTTCCCCGCCTTATCCGCGTATTTTGAGGGAATAATTAATGGCCAGACGAGAAGACGGGAGGAGGGGAATTGATCCGATCGTGAAAAGGGAAAGGCAAGGGAAAAGGAAGGGAGTGGGAATAGATGAATGCATCTATTATTTCTTATTATTTTATTATTGTTCTTCGGTTCTTTGTAGGGTAGGTACACAGTAGTAGTGGTAGCAGTAGAAGAGACAAAGAAAATGAAATCTTGATATTATCTAAAATGGTGTCTGTGTCTTTTTTTCGATGATGAAAAAAGGGTGAAATATGTTCAAGAAAGGGGTAGTAAAAGTAGAAGTAGAAGTGTATGTAGAACAATAGAAACCATGCTTGCCAACCCATTTTTTGCGCCCGCTCATAACGACATAAACATGACAGTAAACCAAAGACGGAGTTAACGTTGCACGTCACACCGCGATATCAATCTTACTCTCAAAGGCAGCCGCCAACTCCTCCTCCCTCTTCTTCTTCTCCTGCGCCATCAGAAACTGCGCATACTTCGACCGCGGGTTATGTATCCCACACTCGGTCTTCTCCTGACCCTTCCAGCGGCCGGCCCTCTCGTCCTCGCTCTCCTTTACAGGTTGCGTAGAGTGCCAGTCACCAATGGACTTGTACCCGCGGTCTAGAAGCTCGTTGTACGGCACGTTGTGCGCTTTGATGTATGATTGGACTTGGGAGAAGGACCAGTTTGCGAGCGGGTTGATCTTTATGAGGCCCGCTTCGTCGACTTCGATGACGTCCAGGTCTCCGCGTTTTCCGCCCTGGGAGCGGCGGCGTCCCGTGAGGACGGCTGTGACTTGTAACTCGCGGTAAGCGCGCTGTGCGGGCTCGACTTTGGCGAGCCAGTCGTAGAGTTGGTCGTTTGATTCCCAGAGGTTGGGGCCGTGGGTAGCGGCGAATTCGGCGGCGGAGGAGAGGTTGAGGGGTTTGTAGATGTGGATGTTTGTGCAGGGGTAGTGTTTGCGGATGCGGTCGAGGAGGGAGTGGGTTTCTGGGAAGTGGTGGAGGGTGTCGAGGAAGATGACGTCGACGAGTTGGGGGCGGGGGATGTCGAGTTTGGAGAGCATGTCGAGGGTAGCGAGGCCTGAGAGGCCGAAGGCGGATGTTTGGAAGAGGTTTGGGAGGGTGGTGAGGGCCCATTTGAGGATTTCTACAAACGTTAGTGGGAGTACTCTTTACAAGAAGATAGGGGGGACGGACCCTGTGGCTCGAGGTGCTGGAGCTGGCGGTTGAGGAAGCGGAGGTGCTTTCTTGTGAAGATGATCTCCGGGGAGGACTCTTCGGAGCCGTCGCTGGCGTAGCCAGACTCCACGCCCTGGGCCTCCATGGGGCGGAACTTGGAGGGGAATTTCCCAGGCATTGTGTAATAGTATAGGGAGGGATAGTGAGTAGTAGTAGTGGGTGTAGTGAGTAGTAGTAGATAGTAGAGTCAAGTCTATCAATGCAATGCAATAGAACAGGAAGATGAAGAAGTAAGAAAGAGAGAAATAAGAAAGGGAGAAGAGTAAGAGAAGAAGAAGAATAAGAGAGAGAGAAAAGTAGTCTTTTCTTCTATTGATTATTCTATCCGGAAGAAAAGAAAGATTGATAATCGTGAAAGAGAAAGAGTATGTAAGCAGGCAGATAGTAAGTAAGTTAACTCCGATCGGAGCAGATCAGATCCATGAGGGATGGCCTCATCCAGGTACCCCTCCACGGCGAAACAGGCCTGCAGGTACCTCGTCGGTGCATTTTGCTATGGAGCTTAGGAATCAGATCAGGTCATCAATAGAACTAAGAAAAGAATGTTGACATCAAGCTGGTCAATCACGCAATTTTAGTGTAACAGATGGGGTTAGTGTACTTCTAGAAAGAGGATAGTGGATGACTTGCAGCAAGGTTTGATGCTGACAAACGGGAATGCTGAGTAAGAGAAGAAGAAGCGTAGAAGGAGGAGAAGAAGGAAGCATGGGGGAAGGAGAGGGGACAGAGACAGTAGAATAGGTTAAAGAGGGAGAGATGAGAGTAAGAAGTATCTTGAGGGTAGGAGTATATATCTTCTGTTAGACTTGGAAGATACTTCAAAGAAGTATACAGATACTTAGAACAGATCTATGAGGCTCTGCTAGAGTTGCGGCATCGGAAGAAAGATAGAAAGAATGTTCTTTCTGAAAACTCTGTCGAAGAACAAAGAAGAGCGTTGATGACGTGACAGACAGAGATCTCGGTATCTTCTTTCCGTCATGACAAGAAAGAGTGGAACAGATCCCGAGTCCCTGGCATTGACTTTGCCATCGTCCGTGGTAGAGAAGCGTAGAGGGAAGGGACTGATCTCATCTTGCTGCGATTTCTGCGATTTCTGCGATTCCTCATCAGTGCTGGTTATTCAGTCATTCTTGGCTCTTACCTGGAGTCATCTAGATCTCTCTATCAAACTTCATCTCATCTCATCGTATTCTCGTATCTTCATCATCTCATCGTCTCATCCGATGCAGTCATCACGTTGGCCGTTGGTGAGGTTCCGATATAGTTTAGTGCCATGCATGTGATTGGCGCGGTTAATCACCATCACCACTACTCGATCACATGACTACTCTTTTTTTATCATCATCGTAGTGGGGGAGTAGATGAGGGCATACAGAGATACAGATACCCTCACTGATACACCATTGATACACCATTGATGTGATCGATCTCTCTCTACCACCACCTCCACCATGACCGAAACTACCCTCCCTATCCGCCCTGCCCGCCCCGTCCTCCGCCACGACTCCTTCACCGGCGGCTCCTTCATCCAGTCCCACCAGCAATACAAACCCTCCTCCGCAACCTGGTCCCAGAACTTCAACGACGTCGTCAACTCCCCCCCGCAACTCCTCAACGACAACCCCATCACCCCAGACCCCTCCAAAGTCAAAGACAGCGGCATCGTCCACTCCATCTTCGCCGGTCAATCCACTTCCTCCCTCCCCGCAGACACCCCGCGCCTCGTCGCTACCATCTTCTACAAAACTTCCAACCCCGTACATCCCAACCTCCACCCCACCCCCGCCGTCCCCCCCGGTTCCGCCCCTTCCCTCGACATCGACAAACTCCCCCGCGAACCCCCCGCCCCAGAACCAGAACCCCTCGACCACCTCTACGGCCCCTACGTCTCCCAACTATGCCTCACCCAATTCCTCCAGATCCTCGAATCCCTCAACACTCCCTACCAGCAAATCCACTCTTCCCACCGCTGCCTCGATAAAGAAGACCAACCGCGCGTCGTGGAAGTAACGTTCTGGCCCCCGCCGAATCCGGAGTATCTCTCGTTTGAAGAGTTGTCCAAGCATGAGAGTATATGGCGCTTTGAACGGGAGTGGAATGTCGAAGTCGTCTTGCAGAGGGAGAGTGTGTATAGGCGGTATAAGAGGCTGGCTGTCTTCGACATGGACAGCACCCTGATCCAGCAGGAGGTTATCGATGAGATTGCCAAGTTTATCGGTGTTGAGAAGGAGGTTTCCGTACGTCCCCCCCAACCCTTACTACCACCCATCACCCACTAACCCGACGTCAGGAAATAACAACCCGCGCCATGAACGGCGAACTCGACTTCTCCGAATCCCTCAAAGCCCGCGTCTCCCTCCTCAAGGGCGTCCCCGCAGACGTTTTCGAAAAGTTAAAATCCACAATAACCATCTCCCCGGGTGCGCGGGAACTCTGCCGCGCGCTGAAGCGGTTGGGGTATACAATGGCTGTTCTGAGCGGTGGCTTCCAGCCGCTGGCCGAGTGGTTGGCGGGGGAGTTGGGGTTGGATTATGCTTATGCTAATCATGTACGCCCCTATCTTGCCTTACCCCCTATTTACCCCATTCTAACATGCTCAGCTCGAAACCGACCCCTCCACCCAAACCCTAACAGGCACCCTCTCCCCCACCCACCCCATAATCAACGCCTCCGAAAAGCGCCACCTCCTCCAAACCCTCGCCTCAAAACACGGGATCCCAATCTCTCAAACCCTGGCCGTAGGCGACGGCGCGAATGATCTACTCATGCTTAAAGCTGCGGGGTTGGGCGTGGCGTGGAGGGCGAAGAGTAAGGTCCAGCTCGAGGCGCCGTGTAGGTTGAATGGGGAGAGTTTGGTGGATTTGTTGTTTTTGATGGGTGTTAGTGGGGGGGAGGGGAGGGAGTTGATAGATGTGTGAAGGTAAAGAGGGGGGAAAGGCGTGGCTGTTTGAATTGTTTTGGTTTCGGGTTCGGGTTACTCGAAGATATCTATATTATATATTTCTCATCTGATGAGGAGGCTGAACTGTAGCTAGTGTTATAAGTAGCTACTATATCATGTTAAACAAAAAACATGCTGGCAACAAAACAAAACTCCTTTTCCAACTGTTAATACAACCCCCCTTCCTCTCCCATTTCATCTAAACCTCCACCACCCTCTCCCCCTCCTTCTTCACCTCCCCACTCCCACCACCACTCCCCCTCCCACCCCTTCTCTTCTTCAACACATTCTCAATAAACGCCTCTCCAGCTTTATAACTACTCCTAACCAACGGCCCACTAGCCACATACAAAAACCCCATCTCCAGCGCCCGCACCCTCCACATCTCAAAAACATCCGGACGCACATACTCATGCACAGCCATATGCCGTTTCGTCGGACGCATATACTGCCCAAACGTAACAACATCCACCCCCGCGTCCCGCAGCGCTCGAAGCGTAGCGTATAATTGCGCCTCCGTCTCCCCTAGCCCGAGCATAATCGACGTCTTGGTAATAAGTTCCGGCCTCGCCTCCTTCGCAGCCCTCAGCACAGCAAGCGACTGCTGGAACGTCGCCCGTCGATCCCTCACGAAAGGCGTAAGTTCCTCCACCGTCTCAACATTATGCGCGAAAACATCCAACCCCGACTTCGCCACTAGGGACGCCATATCTAGATCCCCGCCGTAATCGCCAGTCAGACACTCGACCAGTATGGAGGGTGCTTTCTGCTTGATTTTCATAATCGTATTCGCGACGTGTCGGGCCCCGCCGTCGAGGAGGTCGTCTCTATCCACGGACGTGAGAACCACATACCCCAACCCCCACCTCGATAGCGCTTCGGCGACATGCTCGGGTTCATGCGGATCAAGCGGCGGCGGAGCCTTTGACGTCTTCACGCTACAAAACCTACACCCCCGCGTACACGTATCTCCCATGAGCATAATCGTCGCCGTAGCAGCAGATTTATCACTTCCACCCCAACAATCTGAAATATTCGGACACCGCGCCTCTTCGCAGACGGTGTGCAGGTTTAGTCCGCGGAGGTCATTTTTTATCTTTTTGTAGTTGGGGGAGTTGGGGACTGCGGGGGTTTTTAGCCACGATGGGAGGCGGGTTATTTTTTTTTGCTTGCCGGCGGGGCCGACGAGGGCGGTTTTGAGAGCGTAGGCTTCTGTTGGGGGGAGGGGGGTGGTGGTGTCTGTTTCTGGGGTGAGGAAGTCGGAGAAGGAGGGGCCGGCGTTTAGTTTGTCTTTGAAGGTTGTTGTGGGCCGCTTTGGGTCTTTGGAGGTCTGGGTCTGCGGGATGGCGGAGGGGTTGTCGGTTGTTGTTGCGTAGGTTCGGGTGGCCGAGGAGGAGGAAAGGGAGCGGAAGGGATGTGATTGGAGGGACGGGGTGGATTGGTAAAGGCAGCGGAGCCGGGTTACTGAGGAGGTTGCCATGCTGTGTGGAATTCTACGTATTGAATCCCAATGCCCTTGTCGTTGTCGATGTCGATGTAGATGTTTAACTCGAATTGCTGAAGATTGTTTGAATTGAAATCCGCGATTTTGTACGAGCGGATTAAGGTTAAACCGAGAAGCAAGCCACATTGCCGAGTCCAGCCACTTTTGGGGATGAAAGTTCGGGATTGTGGCGGATTGATGACACGTGACTCCAACCTCACTTCCACTTTCCTTGAGGGTGAAAAGGGGTAAGAGGGAAGAGAGAAGAGAGTCTCAGGCTTCTTCTTTCTTGATGATCTTGAACAGAGCGAAGTGAAACTGAGATAAAGTTCATATTATCGTCGAGCGAGATTTAACTAAACCTCCCAACCGCCCGGGTGGGCCCGGGGGGTGCTAGAACCCCTGAAGCCTAGGGGTAGGCCGTTGGGGGGGGGAGGAATCCCGCGAGATCCCGTCCCTCACCAGGCCTATCGACAAGTAGCTGTTTGAGAGACCAGAGAAAGTTAATCAAATGAAGTCAAATGAAGTTTCTCTATCCTTTCTTGGACTGGTTTTCTTCGTTGAACTAAAGAATATATACTTAGATTTGCCTGTCTTCCTTTCTACATTGTTGTATGCTACCACGAAATCCAGCTCTTACAACAACGTTATATTCATCTTGCCTTCCAGGCTAAAAGTATCCTCGCCCCAACATATGCGAATAATGTCGAAAGAAGAAAATCCGTAAACGAGTTTCCATAGGGGCGAAAGAAATCAATGGCTACTAGAACAATTATGAATTCAATGGCGTCCGACCACTTCCAAAAGCGTCGGATTTCCAATATGCGGATCCGAAACAAAGACAGATCCGAAAAATACACAGAAAAACGTACCGCGAGTGGAAGAATCTTCATAGGGTTTAGAGAAACCCTGTGAAGAACTGTCCAAACTGAAAGCCGGTCATTACTCAAAGAATCAGCTTTGGCGTTAGGTCCAAGTTCGTCGGATTCGATAAAGGCAATAAAGAAGGCCAAGAGAAAGGGAAGGCCTGAAAAGAAGGAACATAGCCAAAAACTCCATCGACTGCCCAAATCCAAATATGAGCGGGTAAACATATATCGCAAGAGAAGTACGTTCCCCAGCATCAAGCACAACACTGGCCCCCAGTGCAAGGAATGGGTTTCAGCGATTGGCTGGGGTTTGCTAAATTGAGCAAAGCGTAAAGGAAGGGCTACCCCCACTATCGATGGAGCCAGTAAATAGAGCCATGCCGCTACCTCCCAAGCCCTAGACGAGCGGGTAGACAGGTATCGTACGAGAGGCACGCGGCCCAACATCAGCCCACAGCTCACAAGTAGGCGATGAAGAAGAGCTTTCAGAATTATCCACCAGATTAGATGACGATCTTTCGTCATTTCGATGTCAACTATAAACATATCAACGCCCGGGGGACTTTCACATGAGATCTTTTGGTGGTTCATCGTCGGGTATGCGAGACCGTCAGGTAAGAAGACACCATGTGGCTCTGCTGATAACGTGGGCTTAGATGGATGTTCTTGCGTGGCTTCTGATTCAATATCTGATTGCAGAGTCATAAGTGAGGATGATGTCCACCAAGGGATCAGAAAGGGGCTTAAAAGCAAGAATAAATCCGAGATCTGAGGGTGCGTTTTTCGAATGCTTAAGGTGAGTAGGAGCTTGAAATCCGTGTCGGACTTTCGTATGATGACTGCAACTTTGCTCTTTTCGCCAAATCGAAGTCCACTCCAGGGTCCATTCATGACGATTGGAGGGGGCAAATCAAATGAGGGTGGTGAGACCTCATGAACTGAAAAGCCTGGAGGGATCTTCCGTATGATCATGCGATAGCGATGTTCCCTTGCCACTTTTGGTGACACAGGATCTAATCCAGGGGGCTCAGTAGTCGATCGCGTATTGAGATAGACCATTTCTTTCGGCCATCTTCTCCATACACCGTTATCGACCCCTATCACATCTCCTTTGGACCTTGTGCATTGGCTGTCTTCCCGAAGGATAACCGGCACGGCGAGCAAGGCAGTGGGATCGTATTTGAAACAGCACGGAAGAACTGCGTATGGGCACTTCTCTTCCGATATATGAAGGCTTATCTGAATACCTTTGTTGGTCACGGAAAATGGAGTCGAAATCTTAGCCGAGTCCCAGGGGAGGACATTTCTGGATCCCTCAAACTCAGCAGGTGATTCAGCTAGAAACCCAAGCGAGGGCAGCTGTCGAGAGGAAACGCCGCGTCGGGTCGCCAAATACTTGGTGGTTCGCACCAGGCGAGTGCCGCTCCTAATTCCCCAGGCAAAGATCGAGTGATCATCATAGCGTTTCATGATCTCTTCTTGAAATCTGATAAACGCCATTTTCCCTTCGCCGTATATTAGAGGCATGTGGATGCCAAAAATCCCAAGAAGACAATAGGCCGTATCTTCTGTTCGAGTGGTTTCCCTCGTAGACGCCCAGCTCATTCTCTCCGCAATGCTCGCCCTAGATAATGCCCCTGAGCGGGATGTAGACCACGGCGCGCTTCCAACATCTTCACCCAAGGTATTGGGGGATATGTTCGGAGATATATCCTTGTTGTTGGAAGTGAGGAGAAAGGAGCGGTCTATTCCGGTGATAGTACTAATTTCAGAGGTCAAATCGTTCCTATTTGCTATTTCAGTCCAATCCGACGAGAAGAACACGAGCTCTCCAGGGGCCAGAAGCTCTTGCAATGTCCATCCTCGCGTGAACCATCGACTGCTAGCAAACAACGAGGTCTTGCCATGCAGCTCGGAATTCGGTGGCACATCCGCTAAGTAGGCGTAACAGACGACGGCCTTCTCATACCAGCGGAACATAGAGTTGATGGCCTCTGATAACTCCGTACTGCTGCTCTTGTCGATACAGCAGGTATCAACCCATGCATAGTCTAAGCCGTCCTTGAGAGCTTGCTGACATGTATGCGAGATCTTATCATAGCCGAACTTATTTGCACACACAGACTTCGGTCCCTGAAGGTCCTGAAAAGTGACCTCCTCTTTGTCCCAGGTGTGGGAAAGGATAGCATAAGGTGGCGTCTCATTCTCGAAAAAGTCCTCTAGTGTTACGGTTTTGGTGTTGAGAAGTCGCATCCTTCGCTCGGTTGATTTCTTAACAGCACGAAAATTCGACGGAGGAGTAGAGTCGTTGAGATGAAGGGGTGGAAGTGAAAGAGATGCAGTTAAACAGACAAAAATAAAAAGACAACATAGCAGATGATGGAAAGAACCCACCATACACTTGACAAATCCTCAATTGGTGAGGACTTGTCAAAGAACGTAGAGACCGCCTACGGGCAACGCACGTACTCGGCCACATCCCACGACAGAAACTGGTTCAAGAATAGGAAAGCATTCCCCTTCAGCTGCAAGGCTTGGCACATCAGCTGCAGAGCTTTGCACATTAGCAGAGGAACAGGATGCTGATCCATCCAGCTGTTGGCGTTTCTTAATCACTGTGACAGAAGGAGAAGACCTTTAGCTAGGCTTAGCGTAGACCTGAAACAAAATACAAAACAATTAAACCGCTGGAAGGAGAAGACCTGCAGAAGAAGGCTGTTGAGGAGAAGGAGGCAGGGAGCGATCTGCAGGTGTCTTGGCGGAGTGGCTGAGGAACTGACATGAATACGAGGCTTGATGAAGCGAACCCATCCTGCATCCCTCTTCTTCAACAGCTCACCAACAGCGGACAAATACATGTACGATCGAAGCACAGCAAGCAATGGGTACAACCTCCACCGCTCTTGCCATTAGATCGTGGTGGACCAATGTGGTGATATTCCATAGCATTAGCCGGAACGCGCGACGAGTGCGACGATATCGACGAAGGGAGAACCGCTATAGATCTCGTGGGCAAATTTGCAATCTTCTCGTCTTTGGATTTACTTCCTGCTGCAACGCGCAACGAGTTATGTCCGGCTCTTGTATAGGTAACGATGATGATGATGATGGATGCATCGAGGGTAAACATAACATCTTTGTGGAAAATATCCCTTTACCTCCCTCCCTCCCTTCTATTAGATCCATCTCGCTGAACAAATTATAGTTATGTGGAGGAAGTGTTATCGTGTCGGCGGGAAGAAAATCATAGCAGATCTCGTCTGGACCAACCGGACCATCGACGAAGATAACATGCTCCATCAAGCTGAGGTCTGTGACCGGGAGGGGGTTGTGCTCTACTTCTGCATCGGATGTAGGGAGAGCTTCGACAAGCTTGTTGCTAAAGTAGACGAGAGCCTTGCGTGTATACATAGACTCACGGAAAAGGAAAACCTCCCGCTTATTTTGATGAGTACTTCCTGTGGTACGTGCGAGGATGCTGGGAAGAAGAAGGGTGAAATTCGGAGGGCTGTTACGCTGAAAGGTAGGCTGCTTTTATTCTTTACGTCGAGGGCGCAGTGGGACTGATTTTACTATATGAAGAGTGCGAAGATTTTGCACGAGAGCTTGATTGCGATTATTTTGAGTCTATACCTGGGACTAAGGGTTGGGATCGTGGGTATTATGATATTATTAGGAGACTTTGTAGGCCGCGGAAGTTATCACGGCCGAAATGACGAGTATATCTACTTATCGATCTTACGCCTATGCTCTTTTCCCGCCTGCTTGCTTTCGAGAAGTTGTATTCTCTATCTGATCTCCCTATCTGGCAAGGCCGAGAACCCGGAGATATAGCACATTGGGAAAGAAAAAAGAACTGTTTCTCTGGGAGCCTCAGGCCCATGGACTGTTGCAGTGTCTCAACGCTTAGTCTATGCGCAGGGCTTGATATACCCAGTCCTGCTCAGCTTGTTATGCCAGACAGTTAAAGGGGCATGCTAATCTCTCTTATTCACCATGTCCGGATACCAACAAGGAACCATTATCAGGTTCCCGTGACCTCGCTTGCCCTACCCAGGAAGTCGGTGAATCTTGTCTTTCATTGAATAGGTCTAGCGTGATCACGGGGAGAGGATAGTCGTGTACTTTTTTTCGGCTGGTTCTTTCATCTTTGAGCCAGCAACCAACCATGAAGGCACTTTCGATCTCGAGAATGTTTCATGGGACGAGCATATATATAGCAATATATATACGATCTTATCTTCATATAACTATACATATATACCTATATATGAACCAGTTTTCGTTAATTGATGTTGATATATATTCATATGGTCACGAACTTGTTCATCTCAGCGTCCCTAAGGATGTTGAGATAGGTACCTAGACAGTGACGATGAGTGAGCATTCAGTATTTGACTTTCACTGTGTTTCGTGCTAAGATGCCCTCCAGCTTCACCAAAGTCTCCGATTCTATATAGACGCTATTCTATCCCCGGTATGCGTGAATTCGAATTCGTGAATTTTACTCCTGGTTCAGGGGTAAAACTGTCACATTATTCAAAGTCGAGCTCATTCACCAGTCGTACTCTACAATGAAGTCTTACATCTATATATCTTTCTATATATACTATCTTGGATGTCTCCATCATGCCTCTACTAGCTAGGTGTACTCAAGAGATTGCGGCTTGACTGAATGCCTCGGATTTTCTTTGATGTTCTCTTACGCTTCACTGCGGCAAATCCCTCTGTGAACGAGAATGACAACTAGATCGTGAGTTACCAACGCATTAACGTACCTCATGTGTAGAAAACACTTGCCGCGCTTTATGTGACGACTAAGCAAAGCCTCAAGCAGTGATAAAGGACCCGCTTTAGGCTCCGCTGTTGATATTTCCCCTCATTCCTTCCTCTCATCTTCTGCTCCTTCCTCTCACCTCAACACACCTGAACTTCTCTACAACACGTACTCAACAACCCTCAACAACCCTCAACAACCTCATATATTGCGTTTACAACCCCTAAAGCAAGCTTAGCAAACACCGTCACGATGGGTGATCCATCCAAGATGCAGCCTGTGTCCTCCAAAGCGCGCCAGTCCCCTCCGCTTGACCTCACCTCGGCCCTCAAGGCCGACCCCAGCTTCATCCGTGGCAAAACCATCGTCATCACCGGAGGAGCTTCCGGCATCGGTGCCGGGCTCTTCACCGCCTGGGCAGCCCACGGAGCTACCATTATCATCGGAGACATCGACGCCGAACGTGGAGAAGAGCTCGTCGAATACGTCAAGGAGCAGACCGGAAATGAAAGGCTTCATTTCGTTCGCGTTGACGTTAAAGACTGGCGTTCCCAGCTGCAGTTCTTCCGCGTGGCAGTGAACCTCAGCCCATCTAAGGGGATTGACTGCGTTGTTGCCAATGCCGGCGTCAACGATACTAAGGAGTCGGTGGAATTCGAAAGTCCCACTCTTGACTACATGACCGCCAAGAGTCCTCCTCCTCCAAGCTTCTCTACCATGAGCGTTAACCTATATGGAGTCCTTTACACTACTCACCTCGCTTTGTACTTCCTGGCACGCAACCCAGGTTCTCAGACTGTTTCCCCAAACGTCGACGTCTCAAATGCTCTCCGTGACCGCCACCTCTTGCTCGTCGGCTCTCTTGCCAGCCTCTACCCGATCCCAGGACAAACCATGTACAACATCTCCAAGCACAGCATCCTAGCGCTATTCCGCTCTCTCCGCATGACCGCGCCGATCAAATCCGGTGTTCGCGTCAACTTGCTCTGCCCATACTTCATCGATACCCCGATCATCAGTCACCTCGGCCGCGCCCTGCTTACTGGCGCCGCCCTCGCCAATAAGGAAGACGCCGTCGCAGCAGCTACCCGCTTCGTCGCCGATCCCACCTGCATCGGCCGCGCCCTCGTCGTCGCTCCAAGACTCAAAGTCCGCAGTCCCACGGACGAAGACGGAAATGCCCTCGCAGGCGCAGCCAGTGTTCCCGACATGGGCGATGTCTACGAACTAATGAGCGATTATGAGAAGCAGCAGGGTGAAGGGGCTGGTGAGGGTGGCAGTGCTGGTGATTTCCAGGAAAGAGCTGTTTGGGAGTGCTATGCTCATGACATGGAGGATTCGGATCTGTTTACTCGTCGTGTGCTTAAGCTTAGTAAGGCGGCGACTAAGGTTCGTGGGGCTCGGGGGACCATTAAGGATATGGCGAAGTTAGTTTCTCGCCCGATCCGTCGTCGTTTCGGTGGGGAGGGGAACTAGGCTTGCTGTGGATGTGTTCCTCGATTCCTTATGTCCTCAGGTCTCACTCACGCTTGTATGTCCTTGGTTTGGGATTAGGCGCTTCCACTCCCGGGCTACGTTTTATATGGCGAATGGTGGGATGGGACGGGGTGGATCCTTTCGGGCGGTTTTCTGTTTTTTTTTTGCTGGTTTAGGGGGTACGGAACGGGTGGTCACAGGCTTTTGCCATTTGGGTGGATTCTTCTATCATCGTGTACCTCCCCTAGATAGCTTTTATGAAATGCAATGAATAGCTTTATCCTTTTCCTTCTCCTTAAGCCAGCCATCCTGTAGAAATGTAAAATGAAGCAGATATTTGATCACTTTACGAAATGGAGACGAACCCCTGACGGAGCAAAATCCATATCACGTGCCACAGCTATCGACAACCAAACAATACAAACACTCTTTGCTTTTTGAAGCTTATCAAAAATACTTCTACAATTTCGATATCAAGCAATTGCACTGAATAAGTCAATTAAAGACACTCTCCCTCTAAGCAGAGGCCCATTCCTCGCCCCTCATGCTCTCCGAGAGCTTCATCGCCTCCGTCCAATCCTCCACCACCAACAAATCCTCCTCCTCCACCCCATCCTCCCTCCGCGATGTCGGAATCACAATCCACGAATACCAACCCGCGCCCGCCCTCCGAACAAGTTTTAAAAAGAGCTCCACGGCACCGAATTGCCTGGCGGTGAGCGCGTCGCATATCTTCGCCGCGCAGACGGATAAGGCGGTTGTGAATGTGTATAATCGGAAGAAGGGGAATCAGGAAGCTACGGTTCCGTTTCCGGAGAGGGTGAGGAGTGTTGCGGTTAGCAGTGGTGGGGAGGTATTGGTTTTGGGGACGGAGGGGGGAAGGTTGATTCTTTGGGAGGTGGGTTATACTCTTGCTTTGGAGGTGAATTTGGTGGAATTGGTTCTAACTACGGCATAGATATGTACTGGTCGCTCGGTCTCGAGTTCGGCTTCGCATTTACACCCCGTTACGTCGCTTGTCGTTGATCCGACGGATAACTTTATACTGTCCGGATCGAAGGATGCGAATGTCCATGTGTGGTCATTACCGGGTCTACTATCGTTCTCTCAACCTTCGTCTCTGGGGCAGAATCAACCGCTGTCAAATTCCCCGGTTCGCACGTTCTCGAATCACAGAGCGGGTATCACAGCGCTTGCGGTCGGGCATAGCCGTAGCAGAAGTAATATCGCGATATCCGCGTCTCAGGATAATACCGCTGCTGTATGGGATTATCACACCGGCTCATTACTGCATACGTTTCTCCTCCCCTCGACTCCATTGAGCTTGGTCGTGGACCCCGCAGACCGTGCCTTTTACACGGGATACGAAGACGGAAGTGTCCAGCTCGTGGATTTCTTCAAATCGCATTCTATCCAGAACAGTATTCACGATACAAGCCTGCAATCGACTCCTTCACAGCTTTCCGCGTCTGAGCGGTGGACTCCCCCTTCCCCTGATTCAGGGGCTGCAGATTGTCTTACACTCTCGTATGATGGCACAACTCTACTTTCGGGGCATCGGAATGGTGCGGTGCTGTCGTGGGATATCCCTCGGGGGAGATACTCCTCCTCTATAACGGAGTATCCCCACCCAGTCACCAACATCCACATGCTGCCCCCAAACGGCCTCCCGCCTTCGAAAGAGTCGCGAGTAACGATCCAAAACATCGTTAAGCCACGACATGACCTAATCTCACAATCAAACGGCACTATTCCTGCAAACTATACCCTCAACTATCACATCACATCATCCTCCCCTCTTTCCACTATCTCCAGCACAAAATCCCCACAACCGCTAGTCGACGACTTCACCACAGCACTCACCCACCCCTTCTTCCCGCAGGACCTAATCTCGGAAGGTCTCGCTGAACTAGCCACCTTCAACTCCTCCCCCCAATCCCAAGAACCCAACACTGTCACCACCATCACCTCACAACCCGACCCGGACCTCTCCTCCGAAATCTCCACCCTGAAATCCCAACTCTCAACCCTTTCCCAAAAACTCTCAACTACCGAAGCTGCCCGTCACGCCTCCACATCTGAAATCGTAAAGCTCCGCGAAACAATCGCCTCGCTGCAGGGGTATAACAGCGAGCTGAGAGATAAGCAGGTTAGGGCTGAGGAGGAGAGGGTTGAGAGGAGGGCTAGGAGGGAGGAGAGGGGGAAGGTGAGGAGGGAGAAGTGGTTTGAGGCTGAGAGGAGGGGGGAGAGTGGGGATAAGGTTGTTGGGGAGATGGAGGAGGGTAGTGAGGATGAGGATGATCAGGGGATGAGTAGTGATGATTGAGTGGAGGTATGGTTTGGTGGGTGTTCTCTTCAGGCGTTGGGGTACATAAAAAAGGGATGGACGGAGTTATATGGATGCATGTAGATGTTGTGGTCTGGACCGTGATATACAAAAGTTGGTCATGATATGCATGTACATAGATAGACATTCAATTATAGCCTCATATTCAAACCTTTGCATGTATATACATGCATACGTTAATGTAATGCAGTCATATTCTCATAAAACCCCCTTACTCTCCCTCCTCATTCCGCCTCACAACCCCTCTCAGCCCCATCAACCCTAACCAAACCGCCTCCTCCGTCCTAATCGTCCTACTCCCCTGCCCTGGCAAAACATTGACCCAATAATCAAACAATTTCTCCGCCTCCCCGGGCCTCACCCCGGTAGCCAGAAGTTCTGAATCAGCCTTCACAGCGGCCTCAATCCCCGCTACACCACCGAAGACGATAAGCATGTGCTGGGATTTTGGGACTGGTTGAGACGTATTTGATGATGATGATGAAGAGAGGATGCTCGAGATATCGACCCCTCGTTCGGACGTTCCAAATGAGAGGTCATACCCTCCATCAAAGGGGCATTCGGTGAATACGGTTGAGAGGGAGGAGCACCGTCGAACATTGTACCCCCAGTAATATCCTGCCTCCTCGCGGGGCGCCGAAGGAGCGACTGGTTTTGCTTCTTGCGGGTTACTGTCGGACGAGGTGAATTTAACCGTTACGCGGGTATTTTCCGGTATTGAAAGCCCCTCTAGGCGGACTTTCTGAGGGAGGCCCGTATCTATCACGGTGACAGATGACTCGTCTATTGAGTCCTGCTTCTGCTTCTTATTCTTCTTCTTTTTCGTCGTAGAAACTGGCCCTTCGCCCTGACTCTCATCCTGCACCGTAACCCCGTCGCGATACTCACACCACTCATTCGCCCTAATATGATGCGGCATATCCAAACTCGGCAACGCCCCCGCCGTCCTCAGATTCCGATGCATAGGAAATAAGTATTTGCGCATGTACGGCGGAGTCTCGAGGAAGGAGAGGACATGCGCTAAGAAATGCGACGGGTCAGAAAATGCGGTGTATCCATCCGCTTCATCGTCGTCGTGGTAATAACTCCCCTTCCCGCTGTTCGCGCGGGGTTTCGTGTCATCTTCGAAGATTATTACTTCGTCGATGCAGAATACGGCGAGGGCGCGGGCGATTGCGCCTGCGAGGTAGGTTTTTTGGTCGTGCGATTGTGCGCTGGGGAGGAGGGTTGTTAGTACGTAGTTCTTGGCATAGGGGATAGGTGTCTTACTTTGCGATGATACTCCCCGGTAGAGCGACGCTCACGGTATGTGATCTCCCTCCCGTCGGGACGAAGACCGCGGTGGGCTTGGAGGTATCGGGATCAGCTCCATTGCGGAGGGATTGTTGATCGTGGGAGACCTTTCTTTTCTAAGAGAGGAGCTGGTTAATTGGGGGGATGGCAAGGTAAGTGGATACCAGAGGGATAATACCTTTGACTTATGGGAGGACATAATCGATAGAGATATAAATTCTGTTATATGTTTGTTTGTGCCTTTAGAAAAGTTGCACGCAAATATCCACTGTATTGCAATTACGTAGTTGTTTTTTGCGCTTTGGCGGCTATCGTCCGCCGGAGTAATTTTCTACTACAACTTAGCGAACCCAATTCTCTCATACATCTTGTCTGTTGCTGCCCAAGTAACTGGCAATGCTCATCATTCTGTTTTGCGAGCGATCAGCGCTCGCGAGGTCGATGACCTTTGATGAGAGAAGGGGGGATAAATTGCCACTGATCTGACTGTAAGTGGCTCCCTGCATCAAATGGAGTGCTGTTCACTGACCGTACTTGAATAGGGTGTGAGGCCAATTCTGCCAGTTCTGCCTCATGGTGCGAACCTGGGGGAGAGTTTGCCCATCGGAAATATATGATACTGCGCAAGAAAATTCTGCGCGAGAAAATTTGATATCGCAAGGCTCCTGGATTTGCCTTGCATTCTTATGGCACATGACCCTTTCCCGCCTCTGAATGCCCAACGTGCATGCTTAAGTCTCTTAAAGTTACCACGCAACTGGGTATCGAGGATCAGGATGGGGGTGGCACCATCGTGTATGCACCTGCATGAAATCACCCCTGCTTTGTTGGCATAAAGTACGCAACAAAGAGTTTTATCCTATTGGCTAGGATCAGCATTACTTCGCTCTTCCTCGGAAAGACATTAGCCAATGGACAGACATCAACGACTTCTCAGCGGACTGTCAACTCTTTTGACACTCTTGTCATGTATTCATGGAGGCTCTATTCGGGGAGAGTGGGGGGGCGGAAACTACCGACCCAGCAAGCTGGTGGGGTGATCTTAATATCCCCAGGTTGTGTCATCGTGCAGGCTGACAACATCACCTTGAAACACACGATGAGATATATATTCTCACTGGCTAGGAGGAGGGTCGTGTTGGACGTTATTCGTTATCCGTCTGCTTCGTCGTCTTTTCCCCCTTCCACCTCCTCCTGATCTTTCTAGTTTAGGAAAGGGAGGGATTACCCGGAAATTTCTATAAATTTCGTTCCACACTTCCTTGTAGGCCTTATATTTCCAGGTTCTCTCCCTTCACTTCCCGCCTACTTTTTGACTTTACTCCATTCAGTGAATTATATACGTTTTTTCTTCATATTACCAAACCCCAGATTCTCAAAAGCCTCTTCAAGCGATGCCGCAACACGACAGGCCACCAAGGCGGGAGGTAGGACCAATCATCGTTGGAATAGACGTGGGCCTAACATGTACCGGTATGTATACTGGGGCGTGGCGCATTGAAGGGTGAAATTGGCACCCATTCTACTCAGCCAATATATACGCCCTATGACTTGCGGAGACTCTAGCGAATTGTCTTGCTAAGATGATCCCTGTGTTTAAAGGTGTGGCGTATTCCACGAAGTTTATGAAGAACCCCCGACATATTCAGGGATGGCCGGGGATGAGGCGGGGCGCATTGGAAAACAAAGTTCCAACCGCTGTCAAGTATCGCGCTGGACAGAAGAGGATCCTGTCATGGGGCTTCGAGTGTTCTCCATTAGATGTCCAGCCTGAGTGCCGTGTGGTGGAACGATTCAAGTTGTTTTTAGACGACGACTTCCTACAACATTCGCCGAAGAATGTTGGAACTCATGAAGACGTGCAGATGTGGTTTGAAGATTTTTTGACGGTAATTCGCCAACATGCCGTGGATGATATCTGCAGTTTTTTGCAATTGGGCAAGGATCGTTGGGAATCGCAAACGGTGCATTATGTCTTTAGTGTACCGACAACATGGAGCACTGAAGTGATAGGAACGTTTGAAAAAGTTGTGAGACGGGCGGGATTTACAACAGGGAAACTCCATTCAGTCGAAATTCGCTTATCCGAGGCAGAGGCAGCGGCGGTGTACACCGCGTGGAGCTTACGACATCAGCCTCCAGCGACAGATTCCGGCTCCGACACAGACTCTATAGAGGGAAATACTTGTTCAGCTGAAATGCAGTTGTCCAAAGACGAAATTCTACTTGTTTGTGATGCCGGAGGCGGAACGACTGTAAGCCCCCATCCCTCGTTACCCCCCCCCCCCCTCCCCCTCCCCCCCCTTCCCCCCTAACACTGAAAATCAAAAGGCCCTGCACATGTTCCCTTTGCTAAGATTACTCTCAGGATATCTCCGTCCTTCAAGTTGAAGCGATGAAAAGCATCCCAGAGGGCAATGGAACGGCAAGCGTTGCTCAGTTAACACGACTCGATCACGTTGATGCTTCCGCAAACTCCCCACCCCGTAGAATGAGATCTCCTATCGCGAGAGGCGGAATGGGGGCTTCAGTTTCAGCTACTAATCTGTCGCGTCTGCCCACTAATCCGATTCCCCATGCAATTGGTTCTGACCAGATAGATGCAGCTTTCCGCGAAGAAGTTGTCAAGCGTTTGAAGAATATCCCAACGGATGATATCATACCATCCATTAACCCAACTGACGCTGCCCAGAAAATGTTGAAGGAACGATTCATACCCACTAAAAGGGAGTTTGGCACGGCAAGGACCCGGGGTATGGGGATATTCCCATTTGCGGTTCCGGGGATAAGGAAGGATTACAGCAATGCGGCTGCCCACATTGAGAATGGGAAGATGATATTTACCTGGTAAGTTCTGCTATTACCCATTAATGATGCAGTTACTTTTAATTCACTTAAAGCGAACTGATATGATAACGCGAGGTATTCCAGGGGGGAAATTCAGGACTGGTTCGAGACTCAGATCGTAAAGATTTTCCGTGCGATGGATGATAAACTTGGCCCGTTACGGCCCAACAAAATTGTATGATGGTGTCGTTTCACTTACAATCCTTTATCATCTTGACATAAGCTAATACCAGGGCTCGATTCAGTCGTACATTGTTCTCTCGGGCGGTTTAGGATCTTCAGAGTATGTCCAAAAACGCATACGGGAAAATTATGGCTCGGAAGAGATCACAATTGCCGTGTCCTCTCAACCGTGAGCAGTACCAGATACCATTCTAATTCATCATATTCTCATGACCTGCTAATGATATCCAACAGTCAACTCGCCGTCTGCAAAGGTCTTGTAATTGATCAAGTCCATCAACTGAAGTACAAGCAATCTATACTATCCAAACGCAGTTGCAGCTCCTCCTATGGCGTTCTCTTTAACGAGATCTACGATAAAAAGATACACTCGAGCCAGCAAACAAAGGAATGGAAAAACCCGATTGACAAACGAAGCTACGCCGTGGACCGAGTTCACTGGCTAGTCCGGGAAGGAGAAGAGATCAGCTGCAACAAACCAATCTGCCACCGGTTTTATCGCACAGTCTCGGTGAAGAATCCGGAGGTAAAGTTCGAAGATATCATTGCCACCTCCAGAACCAAGTCGGGGCGTCTCCCTACTAGCATTCGTGAAGGAGACGCTGGGAAAGCTGGCAAAGTCATCACAACTCTCAACCCTCGGTGGTTTCGTGAAGGTCGAGAGGATATTGAACGGAAAGACAAAAAGCGTTTCGGTGTCAAAATTGGGAAGTACTGGAGGATCACTCTTGAGGTGCGGGTATATATTGGCTTTGCGGACCTGAGGTTTGAGATTTGGCTTGCGGATCAACTCATTGGGGAACAGGATGATGATATCGAAGTTACATGGGCGTTCTCGGGGGGTGATTGGTTGGGAAGAGAGGGCATGAGGACGGGGGGTGATAGTGTGGATGAAGAGAGGGATGGTACCGCGTGGCAGCGAAATTTACTCGGTATCCCGGTAAAGGAGGCGGGTCGACTCTGACTAGTTTCTCTGCTTTTCCTGTTGGAGCAATTCTCACCGAGATGTATATACAGCAAGAAGAGCGGAATGCGCTCACTCAAACCAGGTGTCTTCATTCAAAGAACCCCAGGCCGGTCGAATTTTTCACATTTTCAAAAAGCGTCAAAATATCCTGACAACACCTCTCGGCCAAGGTGATGCGTCATCTACCCGGGACGTGATCTCTCTCTATCCTTGTTGGCAAAGCCCGCATATCCCTCGCCGTTGTCTTGTGGTCGACTCCCCCGTCTCACTCCCGCGAGCGCCTGATCTTTCGGTCTGCTTCTCATCGCACACCTTCTCTCGTTCTCCTTCACTCTCTAAACAAACCGTGTATTGGGCATCGGTGAGGCAGCGAGTCTTCATGATATCGGGTTATCATCTATTGGGCGGATATTTCGCCACACGACTTGCATATGCAGATCCCAGCATCTCCTTGGCTGGGGATATGCAAGTCAGGGAACGGCAGAACTCGAGAGGAAAAAAAGGGAGGGGAATTCCTTCCTCTCCGAACGAGTTCTCGGCCAACTCATCACCGCAAGGCTTACAACCTCCGCGGCGTCAGGCAGTCAGCCAGTCCCCTATTGAGGTATTTTGTTCCCAGTAGTCTTAACATCTCGGGTGGCAAACTAATAGTAGGGACGAGTAAAGAATTGTCCGAGCAGTTCCATGCGTCTCGAGTGGCGCAACCTTCAACAGGTTCATTGGTACCACATCTGCCTCGGCAGGTGCTGTGTGAGGTGGAAAAGACGGTGAATCTTCCAAGGTGCATTAACCCTCACTCCTGCTGCCGAGGACACCGACAGAGAGAAAATATAGAGTCATCTGTTCACGATGCAGGGTCGGGGTTTTGGTATACCCGGAAACACAGGAAGTGGCATTGATTTCTCGACTAACTTGCATAGATACAATGTGATGATACGTTTTACTGCAGTACAAAGCACAGCACATATAGATCTGGCAGGCATGAGTGGTGATAAGCAGAGCGTGCACGAACTCAGTGTGTATAATAAAATACAGTACATTTTGCTATCAGAAGTATACGTACAAGTGTCGGTGTAAACAACAAAAAGATGATAATGACTCCCCGGGGACCATACCAAAAAAAAAAAAAAAGAAGACGAGGTGCAATCATCAAAGATATAAATGTTGAAGAAGCGCAAAACCGCAACCAGGATGAAGTCGACTTTCGATATAGAAATAGCAAATCCTCGTGTAGTAGTGATTCAGACTCTATGACTCTCTCATCATCTCCGGAGCGCTACCCATCGACTGACAGGATTTCATAAAGGCCCCCATACGCTCAACGTGGAAACCATGACAATTTGCCAGATGTAAGTAGAACTGCCTTTCGTTGAAAAATGCAGGTTGACATGAACTCTCGTAAAAGTTATGTGTATCCTGTAAATGTTGGATGAGAGTTTCTGGACCTTGCCGGTTAACGTCAAATGAAGTATGGCAACAGAGGCAGTCGCGTTGCTGTGTTCCGTCATCGTTCTCAAATTCTTGGAAGAAGATGTCAGCTGAAGTAGTCGACGGACAAAACCAAAGTTTTCGAGGCTCGTGCCAAAGAGCTACATGTTTGTCTCTCTCATCATGTTTGGTGGGCATGCGACAAATGTTGCACTGATTCGGCTTCTTTTGCATCTCAGTCTCACCGACTCTAACAGGATCATATTTAGTGCTCTGTTTGCTAACTAGACCTTTGAAAGGTAAGAAAGAAAAGAGGTGGTGCTTACCTGTCAATCGAATCCACTAAATTAGGTTGTCGAATGGCTCGTAATTCTTGCAGATTCCAAGAAGGAAACCCAGATATAGGGATTCCTGTATTCCTATCCCAAGGGTATGGTGGCTTGAGGGGATCCCATAGTGACATTGCCGTTCCGTTTGCAAAATGTTCAGAAATAATATGCTCCTGTCGCTCGTCCCAGGAGCGCAAAACGCCGTCGCAAAATCCGCAGTTCCAAAACCAGTCTTTTACGTGTTCTTCTCGGTTGATTTGACTGCTCGATTGAAAACTCTCGGGACGGGGGTCAGCACAAGTACTAGCGGTCCCTTGCAAGAGTTGGGAGTTGCCGTTTTTGTCCGCAACCAGTGTGTCTTGAGTGTCAGACCACCTTTTTTGACTCCTCGATTGACGACCCTCAATACGGCGGCCAGAGCAAGTACTAGCGCTCCCTTGCGAGGATTGGGGGTTGTTGTTCCTTTCATTGTCCGCAACCAGTGTGTCTTGAGTGTGGGACCACTTTTTCTGACTCCTTGATTGACGACCCTCAATACGGGGGCCAGCGCAAGTACTAGCGCTCCCTTGCGAAAACTGGGAGTTATTGTTCCTTTCTTCATCCACAGCCAATGAGTCTTGAGAGCTGGTCCAACATTTCTGAAAGTGGTAGAACCGTTCATGCTGCAGCCAATCCTGCTTATCTGTGCATTTCACAAGACAGAAGGTACATTGGTATGGCCGCGGTGCGCTCAGGGGGACCGAGCCGATGTTCAATCGCAAATATTGGTCGAAATTCGTGTGAGAGGTTTTACACGAGGGTGTTTTGGATCCTGCTGTCAACGTTCTCGACCCCGTGGACGTCCCAGCGGAGACATGGCGGGGAGAAGACGGGGTTGTGCTGTAACTTGAAGCATCATCCACCGTGACACGTTCACTGGTTTCCGAGAAAATATCCTGGCCATCTTCTTTAGAGAGCGGCACACCCCACGGCCTTCGGACCTTGGCCAGTGTGTTCGAGCTGCGCGAAGAAAATAGTTCCAGATAACGCTTGGTATCTGAAAACCAGGAATAAGGAGGGCGAGTACGCGGATCCTTTGACGACTTTTCGTTGTAATTAGAATTCGAGTCATCGCGCTGATGAGGTAACCATTTCTTTCGCTTCCTTTTCTGGTTGGGAGAGACGGTCTTCGTCAAGAGATGTGGTGTTTCTAGCAGTCTCGGGCCCTTGCTAGGTCGAGAATCCTTGGGCTGTGACAATCGCTCCAGTTGACCGGGTGGTTGCAGAACTTGCTGGGAGATTGCTTCCGGAGGTTGGACAGCTTCGTAGACATCATCCCGACCGTTTTCTTGGCCCTGGTGGGTATCTTGAGCCAAATGAGTGCAATGTGGACAGCTAAAATATTATCAGTAATCGCGTCCAACTGTCTCTCAAGTCTGGTTCAAATACTTACCCAGAAATCGATTTTTTCTTCTTCACACGATCGCAGAAGAGCTTTATTCTCTTCCACTTTCTCTTCAGGCGTTTTGTGCTGCTCTTTGGATATCGCGATCCGCATATAGAACATTCCGAATCCAGAGTTGGTGGTTCTCTCGCTTCATTATCGGATTCTAGGGTTTGCTTTTCCTGAATTCAAGACGTCGTTAGATACATGTATAACGGCGGGGATTCTGGTCCAACCTTACAGGAGCAGAAAATTCTGTGCTAGCCTGAGTCTCTGTAGGAGCGGGTAGGTGTGGTATTGGCAGAATATGCGGCTCTTTAGTTAAAGCTAGAGGGGTTTTCGGGAATTGCGAGGTGGGTTTGAGAACCTATCGGTTACGTCAGCTCACGTTCCATTTCGTCTTAAAAGAGGGTCAGGATAACACACGACGATATCAACCCCTGTTGACTGCTGCCATGAGGACAGGAGCTTGTTTCCCAGATGACCGTCATCCAGATCAAACGTCTCGGTTGAGAAGATATAAGAAAATTCCTCTATCCAGGAGACAACGTCCTCACGTCGCACCTCAGCGTGCAAGTTTTCGATAGTAGCCATGAACCACGCTCTCGATCACCCTCTGATATCAATGAGCAGCATTTTGATGCTTAGAGGAAGCGGGTACGGACTTTAGAATCGTCTGTGACGTAACGTTTTGCACCGGTTTGGGGCCCCCAGGGGGAGGGCGGGCGGCTCTATCTTTCCCGGACGGGTGTAGCCTAGAAAAGGAATGCTCGTCTCGTGTAATGATTGACCTAAGATGAGATGCCGTATTTTGGATTTCTGAACGATGAAAGGGTAATTTCTGTTCGTTGAACAATGCCCGTCTTGCTATGCAACCCGCCGTGACAATAAAAGCGCGACGGAAACAAAAACATTCAACTAATATTCTAATCACGAAGTTGCAGAAAGTTCGAAAATAGAGAGGAGAGGCCTCAACGATATATGGGTAGCATATATCAATGCCCGTATCCAGCCAAATCGCGGATAGCCGGCCCTACGCAGAAAAGCTGGAGTCTGTCGGCAAGGCGTGGCAGGCGATATTAGGGCAGCCTTTAACATGCAGTCATTCAAAGTGAACTGGCTGATGAGTTTGAACGTCCTCAGTGCTTCGACATGCGCCACGTCAGAAGCTGCAAAGAACACTGGATGGAAGAAGTAAGACTATTGAGCGCTGCCCAACAAGGCCCTTGGAGTAAAATATCCTTGCTTTTGGGCGCCTCACTGCCGAAGTTCCACACCATGTACGCTACTAGTCGATTCCCCTCAGAAACCTGTTTGAGGGACAGTCGGAGAAAGCAAAATGCACTCGCTCGTCAGCTTTTTGCTACTATTTTTCGTTAGAAACAACGCTATGAAAAAATATTTTAGATTGTTTTTTGAGAAATAATAGAAGAATATAACTTCTTCTTGCAATTTTGAGTCTTGAGTTGAAGCTTTTTTGAACAAAATAACATAGTTAGAAGCGCAAAGAAGTGATAAACTTATACTATGAAAAGTAGATAAGAAAGTTGCGTTGATGATGAATAAATGCTGTTTTTATCGAGCGGGTGCATCTTGCTTTCCTCGACCGCCAGAGGGCGGATTTTGAGGGGAACCGACTAGTAGAATATCCAATCCCCATCAAGAAAATTCCGTGATCAAAAAGTGCTTTGTGCCTCGGGGTTGACCGAAAGAATGCGGTGTGCTGACCCTACGGAACTACCGTTCCGAAAACCCCCCCTTTTCCCGTATGGGTGCTTACTTCTTTGGAGTTGATCCAGTCAATCCGTAGATCATAAACATCAGGTGATCAGCAATGAATTACATAGTGATAGGAACCTTAGCGGTCAGTAATGTCGGATCTCAAGCAAGTGGGCGTTGATAATAGACGCGGAATCTACAATTCAGTCGCTGGAACGACCAGGGTTTCTACAATGTTGAGAAGGCCTCAAGATGTCTTTGTGGAATTCAATCTGAACAAAATATAAGCGAATAGAATACGATTCCGTTCCGGGGTCGAGCAGTGTCCGGGTCCAATCATGGGGTGTGGAGGGTCCAAGGTAGCAGCGGACGGTCAGGAACTCGCGCCCCGTCCCCGAACTCAGGAGGCGAAAGGTCCCCCAACCAATCGACCTCCTTCGTCTCGCCGTCAAGGGTCGCAACGGGCCCCCAGAACATCCGCCAGTCGAGGTGGAAGCCGAAGAGAGAGCCGAGGTGGGAGGAGCCGAAGAGAGAGTCGAGGTGGTAGTAGCCGAAGCAACAGGGACTCCCGGCATATTACCGATCGTCCAAAGACCGGTGCTGGCTTACCCACGGTTGAGGAGCAGCCAGCCTCGGACAGCGAGATCGAGCATGATATCAACACGCTCAGCACGTTAATAGGGCACCATGCACAAAACTTCTACCAATCCAGGGGCATCACCCTTGTTAATCGGGAAATTGGCATGGCCATGATCAACCGGTTGATCACAACCACCACGTCAGGTAAATTACCTGCTCCCTCCATTGTGCATTATACCAGCTCAGTATGTAAATAACAGGTAGGTCTGTTGCGGATGATCTTTCGCGATCCCTTGAACCATATATCGATGACCCCTCAAACGAAGACCGGCACGAGAACCTCGTTGACCTTTGTCGAATGGCTGCACGAATAAGACGGATGACGAGAGGTCATCCCTCGGATTGGACATTCGGTCCCTTGGAAGACGAGGATATGCATTTTCCACGGGTGATGAATAATGGAGTGGTGGTTATAAATGCGCGATACGACTGACCCGGACCCACGACACGATCTTCGATAAGGCTGAAACAAGTTGTGGACCAATATTAGGAATATGTAAAATTAAAACCCGATTCCAGGAAAGAAGATCTTTTGCTACCCGAAGCTTGCGGCCCGCTTGAGGTCGGTGCGAATGCTGGAATTCCACCTGGTTCTCGACAATTTGCTGTGTTATAACTATCAGCCTTACTGCGAGTAACTAATGGTCTCTATCCAAAGTACTTTATAGGTGTTCTTTTTATATCTCTCGAGGTTAAACCACACTCTGGCCTGGAGAAAATCACCGATTTTTTCGGGCCACGTAGATGGAGCCCCGTGGCCCTTTCTCTGTCACTCCTTAAAAACTGGACCAGATCACGAAACTGAGGCTCAAAGAATGACCATCGTGTCGGAAATTTTCCGCGGTTCTAATGTCATCTCACTATATTCTTAAACAGTCAAGAATCCAGTATCCATCACCATGGCCAGCGAGTTCTTACAATCGACAAAAGTAACTTCCTCTTACCCAGCTAGATATGATAAACATCGACCCGCTATCCCTCGTTCTCTCCCTCTTGGACCTCGTGAAGCTCGGCAATAGTCTCGACCATGTTGAAGACCAGGTGAAGCACTTCTACGAACAACTCGACGAGACTAGCGAACTCCTGGACTGGGTTCGTGGTGAGCTGGATCGGTTCAGCCATCTACTCGATCCAGACTACAAGGAGCGCATCGAACATAGGTGCGATAAGGCGGAATCGGCTTTGGAAAAGGCGAAGCTGTTCGCGGAGGACCGCTTGAAGAAAGCCTCGAGCGAGCGATGGGTCAGAAACTTAAAATGGGTACTTAGAAATCAAGAAATAGCCCAGATCCACCTTACCACCCTGTCGAATCATGGGAATGAGTTGTATTCTGCTATACCGACGTCTTTGTGGTGTGACCTGAATCCATTTGTGTGCCTATTCCCGATGCAACAGATGGGCAATAATGGTGCGCGGTTTGGGCGTCTAGGTTAATTACCCTCCCTTGGCTTTAGCTTCTTCCTCTTGTTTTGATACGAATCCTGACTCAATTTGTGGCAGATAACCGCAACCCCTCTTTGACGATGCGGGCTGACACAGCATCTTCTCGGCAACAAATATTCTCGGAGCTTCCCACGCTGACTTACGACACGTACCTTGAGGAGTTAGAAGAGCAAGAAGAGCGGCGCTACAAAGAAGTCCAAGAGATCTTTGCATTTGTACTGAGAAGAGGCACCCTGCAATAAATCGTACTCGTGCCGAGGGTGGTGAGACTATGGGAGGATACCAAGTTATTTCATGGAAAGCAACCTTGCGGGTCATTGTTGTTTTGATGCGCCCCCCGAACTGCTATCCTCTATTTGCGTGGGGTAAAAGTGGCAAATTTGTGTTCATGGAGGGTTGAGGATTTGACTCAAAATTTGTTTGTTTTTCAAATAGTTTCTAGTATATACCTACCTAATCACTCGATTTTCTTGCTCGACTACTTCTTGGAAATTTCCTGGGATTTTACCCCGGAACACTTCACCCAACAACCAGATTGGTCATCGGTATACCCCCACTACATGTCATTTTGCAACTGCTTTTCTTTGCCCGCGATACACACCCCCATCCCTCTAAAATCCCCTTCAATTCCGGGGTAACCTGAAGCTCAGATAAGCGTTGTGGGGCAACCCTGTCGGCCCGGCCCGACGCTAGTAACCTTAAGTATGACGTATCCCTATGTTTCATGGGTGTGGAACTTGACGGCGGCGGCGCAGATGCGGGAAGATTGGATGAGTCCGTGAATTCAATGGGGTCAACCTGTTTGAATGGGTGGTCATATGGGTGGGTGCTTCCGATTGTTCGGGAATCGTTTTGGATGGATAGAACTAATAATCACTCCGCAAATCTGATGAATCATTTTAATGTGTCCGTTCGAGTTGTAAATTGTCCTAAGGAGCTTTCCTAGCCGGTGGGTGGACTACATTTTCTAATGGTCTCTAATATGTTCTTTAAGGAGCTGCAGTTGTACGTCTCTGCGTGGTTATTTCAGAGCCTACGGGCTTGCACTTGGGACTAGCACGGTGGTGAACTTTCGGTAGGGAATATGTAGAGCTGTATGTTTCAAGAATCGTAAAGGAAGATGTCTGAGAGGTGAGATTTTACTATAATTTCTTTAATACTAAACTACCCACAGGTAGCAAAAGCTTTTTGAAGATTATCGAGAATCAGCAGGGTGGAAATGGTCGAGGAATTATACGATATTCCAACTACTAGCCCATCATACCCTAATGCAACTGAGGGAAGACCTGCTGAAAGGCCGAAGTTGCCGAGATATTCCGCCACCATGACTTGGTCTTCTCACCAAACTTGAAATCAGGGTCAGACTTCTTGATCAGATCCTCCAGGGGTTGAAAATCGTCGATAGAAGTGGCCCCAGCGCCCCACAGAGCGTGCGCCATCCAGGGGACAGCATGGAAATCCGCCGCAGTAATCGATCCCCCAACAGAGTATGGTAAGACGAACATGGAGTCAAGCTTCTCTAATCCTCGAGATAGTTCCCTGTAGGCTTCATGGTTGTCCTGGAAGAACTTCGCATGTCCATCGCCAACCTCGGTATTGTATATCTCGCGCAGTTGGCCGTTTTCCTTGGTCCTAGGCGCGTAGAATGCGTTCAACTCAGGGTGGGCTGCACCGTATCTCTCCAGCTTCTCCTGTCGGGCGTTAACGAAATCTTTAAATGGACTGGCTTTCTTCTTGTCCATTTCCTCCTTGTCACGAGCTCCCAAGAGAATGAGATTGGTGCTCATCCGAGGCTGGTGAACCTGATCTATAATGGTATCGACAATCTGCCGCTGGGCAACATCTGTGGGCAACAGGGACCGCGAACCGGGACGTAATTTATCGAGATATACAAGGCAGTCAGCACTCTCGATCAAGGGTGTTTCAAGTTCTGATGATGTCAGAGCCGGGATTGTGCCATTTTGTTGGATTTTGAGAAACTCGGGGTTGAAGTTTTCTCCGCCCACTGCACACTGTTAATTAGCCTGCAGGAACTACTAAATACCGGCCTGGAGAATGGAAACATACAAAGGTCAATCTCCTCGACCCTATACTCATCAGGCTGGTATCCTTTCTCGGCAAGGGTGAGATGGACAACAGACGCCCATTGAGACGCTTTGCTCGAGTACACCGTGATCTGTTGAAGCTTTTAGCGAGGCCCAACCGAGACTGAGCCCAATGTTGGGGAACATACCTTTGGAGGGAGCGCCATGATCTTGGTTTGCTTCTAAATGCAAGATATGGATCTGTTTGAGTTAAGATTCTTGGTTTCTGCGCTTTCTTCTCTTCTTGCGAGATACCCTATTGATTTTTTACCATCAGACAGTCCATTGCGTCTACAGTCTGCTTTAAAATAACGTGAGCTCTCCAGAGAGCCCAATATATCTCTTTGGAATCAAACAGTCGAGACCATCTTGTCGAAATATTCCTAAGGAACCAGATTGACCGTTCTGGGATTAACTTCAGCATCACCAGGGAATAAGCTTTGATTCCAAAGATTCGAAACCTATTCGATGCTCAAGATGAGGAATCAAATGTGTGCCGTGGCCCGTCATAACCTTAAAAGGCCGCCAATATAGCCTTTGGCGGGTACAACCGTGTGCGATATCGCAGGCGGATGAGTAATCGGCGAGGAACCAGCGGGAGAAGTGGTAGGTTGAAGAGGGGAAAGTGGAAGAAGAAAGATGTCACTTTCCCGCGGCAGGGAGAGGAGAGAGATGAGACTCTGTACACTTACTCCATCAGGGAGGATTCTGGATTATCATTAATGATTCCTCATCCACCTGCAGAACTAGAGCAACTCTAAAATCAACGACAACCATCCTGTCCAACTAGCCCTACATTCAACGATCATCGTTGACTGGTGTGAGGACAACCAATGCAATTTTGGAGTTAGTTAATTCTGGGAAATGTGATCAAACGGCGTTTGAGAATTCCCGAATTTTCACATGCACCAGCAAATTTATCGGTGATGCAATCACGCGTGTTTCATGGGCAATTTCAAATATATATTTCTGGAACAATTAATCGGCCCTGAACTGAGGCGGATTTAAACATTTCTTCTACCTGACATTTATTATGCTGGTTACTCTATCATACAGAAGACCCATAGAAGACCAAAACCAAAAGAAAAACACTGCTTCTGATCGGATCGTGTCGTTAATTATATCTCAGCCATTTTCCAGCCGATTCTAGACTCCCAACCCCAAGGTCTCTTATACAGCTCGAAACCGACTACCCGGCCTTGCTTTCATCTCACTACAAGAGAAGGCTCAACGGCCGGTAAACGGGGAATTGGACGGTGACTGGACCGCTGATCCTTCATGCCTTAATCGCAAAACTCTTCGATCTCGAACTTGCATTGGGTGCACGAGCAGGGAACAGTTGCTATACAGATCATTAGCACCTAGGAGTAGTAGGAATTGGATATCGAATACTCACGAGAGCAGCAGTTCCATGAATCGCAACCAGAGACATCAACCTCAACCTCCCAATCCTTTTCGTACTTGATACTATGAAATTTGACCCAAATTGGATCTTCCATCACACCCCAATCATAATCGACCTTGTAACCGTCCCCACAATCATGGTAACCGTCGGAGCCGTCCTGGGAAAAATCGCACACCTTTTCTCCATCTTCCTCGATTTCAAGGGCGACGGTGACGTAGTATGAGCTACTGCCTATCCCTGTGACAGTGAAGCAGGAACTGGCAACGTTGGCGAGGGTCAGGAGAAGCCCCGTGGCTGCAAGTGCGCTCTTTCCGTTGGAGAACATGGCGGAGAATGAGATGTTTGGGAACTGATTCGAGTCAGGGACAGACTTTACTACTCGGTAGAAGGGGAATAAAAGAGTTGAATGGAAAGGGAAGCTGGCTGACCTGGAAAAACTTTGTCCTGAGGAGTGTAGAAAGTGGTAGGTAGCGAGGTAGTTTTTGGAGCTAGAGGGGTAATGGTTTTGTTGATGGCTTCACAGGTTGCCTCTCCGCTTCCTGCACAGCTCTCTTTATATCTCCTTTGACGTAGGGTGTGAACCCCGAGAAGCGGGATATCCCGCTGGCACCACCATTGTTCATCAGGGCAGTGTGATGATGGCTGTGCTCAACGTGTGCCGCTGGTAGGCCCAAATTGGTCTTTAGATGCGAATACGCGTATAAAAGAAAGCTTTAAGACCATATTCTCACCCATTGTCCTCCACGTCCTGATTCGCCCGGGCTGGCGGGTAGGGTCCACCTTTTACGATCGATCAGCGCCAAGAAATATTTTCCGCCCCCAGTGAGAAACAGATACACGGGAAACATCTCGCTTGCATTGTTACGGAGAGATGGACTCTGTGAATCGGGATTGGTATCAGAGTCATTATGCGGACGTAATCGTGTTGAATGGACATCGATGAATGGGTTGCCAAGAACTGCGGCTGGAGAGATACTTGGGGCTGAGCAAAGACGACGATAGAGCGGGCCGCTTTTTACGCGGAACGATCCATCGCCAAGAAAGTCAGGTGGTTTTCAGCCCTATCAATATTTTCATCCTTCTTTCCCTTCCTTCTTTCTGTTTTTTTTTTTTTTTTTTTTCATTTGGGAAGTTAATAGCGTCGCGGTATGAACCTTTGCCCTCTTCCCGAAGTTACTTGTCATTGGTGTTTGGCGAAGCTGCTGTCAACAAGATAAAAGCCCACTCCCGATTCGGGGGAAAGAAGGCCCCCCAGCGGATGACGGCGGGGATGAATACTGGGGATACTGGCGACTTATGGCCTGTTGGAATGGAGATTTCCCGTTTGTGGTTGCTCAATACAACCGCTACTATTAGATGCAATCACCTATGACCGGGCACGGTGTTGTTTGATGTCGTTCCCGCCCGACATTCGGGAAAGTATGTTTGGCATCCCGAACTCGAACAACCGGACATCCTAGAGGCACAGGTTTAACTTCATGGGCGACATATATGAGCTGTATCTACAAGAATTATTCTCAAATCCCTAGCTCCATATCTTGCTCGAGTGGTCATCTTTTCAATACCCCCCGGGATCAGCCTTCCCTTCCTCACCACCACTCCCCTCCATCTCCTTCACAAGCTTCACCCCAGCACTAGCCCCTATCCTTTCCGCCCCAGCCTCAACCATCTTAATCGCATCCGCCGCTGTCCTGACCCCTCCACTAGCCTTAACTCTAACTCTCCCCCCAGACACAGAGTCCACCACTCTCCTCATCAACCCCACACTCTCCACCGTCGCCCCCGGCCCATCAAACCCAGTACTAGTCTTCACGAAATCCGCCCCCGCAAGACAAGAAACGACACATCCCGCAATAACATCATCTTCACTCTCCAGCCTCCCCGTCTCAAGAATAACCTTCAACTTCACTCCTCCCTCGGCCGAAGCTTTACGCACTCCGTGAATATCCTCGTAGACGGAAACGTAGTCTTTAGCTTGCAGTTTTTCGCGGTTCAGAACCATGTCTAGTTCCGACGCGCCTGCTTCAACGGCATCTTTCGCTTCCTTGCATTTCGCAGGAGTGGGGCACGTGCCCTCGTGAAAGCCAACTACGCACGCCACTCCCACTGGTGGACTGTGGCCTTTCAAATTCTGGACTGCAAGCGCGACATGGGGCAATCGAACGCAGACAGTTGCGAAATTGTGAGTTGAGGCTTCGGTGCAGAGGGCGGTGACTTGGTCTGGGGTGGCGGATAGGGAGAGGAGGGTGTGATCGATTGTTGAAGCGATGGAGGACGGGGTGTGTGGTGAGGTGGGTTTGAATGTTGGGAGGGGGGAGGTGGGGAGGGTGGATTTTATGGAGGTTATCAGGGTGGTCCAGGCTTCGTTTGTTGTTGGGGGTGTGGTTGTGGACATGATGGCGAGGGGTATCTGTTTTTAAAGTTAGTGACTGGAGTATAAAAGTGTGGAAAAGGGGTATGTATGGTGTTAGGGATTGATATATCAGTGGGCACAGCCAACAGGCGTGATTTGATGTATAAAACCCGCGTATGTTAGAAATTATATATAAGCCCTCCAATAAGCAACCAGACATAATCAATAAGATATAATCCTCAACCCTTCGGGCCCAATGGGTATCACGAAAGCAATTGGTACAGCTGAGGAATGTTGGGGGCATGCATGTGGGGTCTCCAACTGCGCGAGTTGAGGAATGTAGACGAAGAGAAATGTAAAAACGACTTATATGTGAGAATTGAGCCTACCTTCGCACTATAAGCTACTAGATGTTTGAGTTGATGGTTCCCATCCGATGAATCTCAAAATATATATAAAATTCGAGATTGCCGTCAACCCCCTTTTCTGCCCCGCGCTGGACGGGTATCCCCGACAGCACGTGACATGCAATGCCCTAATGAATAGCTTGCGGGGAAGAAATAACCAAAATTTTTCATTCGTATCGAAGCCATTTAATATTAGGCGGATATTATTTAAAAAGTCCTTCCCCTAGACTGGAGGGTACAGCTAAAAGGCCTTATTCACCCCCGTCCATCCGGGATTATCCAACTTCGACTGCACCAACATGCCCGGCCATGTCCCGGGAGGTGCCTTTTGCCTCTGCCTCACCCCTTGCTCTGCAACAGTATCCGAAAGTACCTTCTCAATATTCAAGCGCGGGAACTTCTCCTCCCCACTCTTTTTCTCCTCCTGTATCCCTTCCAAATCCAATGGACGCCCAAAATCAATCAAAACACCAGTCCTAACAAACTTCGCAAAAGGCGATATCCTTTCCGCAATATGCGGCGACGTATGTAGCGCTATCCCCTGCCACACTTCATGAATATCACTATCTTCCGTTTTCTTCCCCTTCTCGGACCAATCCCGTAGATGCTTAGCCGCAACATCCGCCCCTTCAACCTCAAATCTCTGCTCCCCATCATATTCCGGGGCGCATCCGATATCATGCAGCACGCAGGAGACGAATAGTAGGGGAAGTTTCCCCGGATCAGAGGCCCATGGGGAAGAGGATTTGGATGCTACCCATTTCGCGTAGAGGTAGACGCGGACCGAGTGGTTGAGGATGTCGACGGGGAGTTTGGTTGCTGCGAGGGTGTAGGCGGATTGAGCGCGGGGGTCGGATGGGACGCACGAAGGGATAGAGGTAGGATCTGCGACTTTGCCGGTAGTTGGACCGGGGTTTCCTGAATGGGGGCACATCTTGAGAACGGGTCAGTTGTATGGTGTGCGGTTAATGCTAACTTGACAGTATGGTTTTTTGAATTCAAGGATTGCTGTTTCTGTACTGCTCATAGGAGGTTATATATCGAGAGTTTCATTGCATTGACAGTGAATGGCTTTCTTCTCCTTAATATACTGCCACGGTAACCTCCCTACGCCCTTCCCATACGAGGTTGTACATGAAGATTAATAATCAACATCTAGATCGACGATGACGTCAAGTCGATAAGATAAAATACCCCAAACGAAGGGAAGAATTTGGTCCAGTAGGTTAAATTGGGTTACTGCTCCCCATAAGCAGATGTAGTGTTGCTGGTCGGCGGTCCCAACCTATTGTGCTTAATGGGGACCTACCCACTGTGAAGGGCGTGGAGACCGAGACAGGTCCCGAAGCGGAAAGGATGGGGGGGGGGGGGGGGGGAGGGATCCTGAACCCGTCGATCGGAGGAGCGAGCAATCTGGCTTCGAGAAACAGCCTCATAATTTCGCTTGTCATTAGTTTGAAGGTTTTGCGTGGTTAGATTGTGTTTCTTCAGACGTGATTCTTTATCGCTTCCTTCATCCCGTGGATTTTGATTGATCGAGTAGGTCGTCGGTCTCTGGTAAGTGTTCGAAACTGTGTGAGCTACACACAGCGTCAGATGGAGTTACTGATACTAAAACAGCTACTCTCAACGATTTTCGTCAAGGCCACAGCCTTGACCACACCGTCCGGCTTTGTCTATCAGATAGGCAATCAGACAAGTAAAGCGCAAACTGTAGCTATTGCAGCAGCGGTGATCTTGTTTGTCTACAGGGAGCTTTCGACTTTGGCTTCCAGGCAAATCCGTAAGAAGTGATTTTCGAACGCTAGACGAGCCATGCCTTGAGCCAAATTTTCCTCCAGACTCGCATGCGCATTCTCACGGACAGCATCTTCCACATGTCTATGACGAGTAGGACGAGAAGAGGCGGCTGCATGGCTCCCAGTTCAATCAGACCCAGCTTTCACCGCTTCTACGTTGAATAATCACCCCCTGCACAAAGTATTGACCTAAATTAAATAGAATTTTAAAGGCTATCTATCATAAATATGGCTTCCGGGTCCTAATTCAAGATGCTACACCCTTCACTGCGGTGCTGATGTCGGCACGGAACAATCGTTCCTCATTCAACAGAAACAAAACCCCCGGCTCCCCAAAGCCGAAATTTGCGCAGCCACCATCGATTAGGATCTTTCCGATGAGATCGCCCCTAGAGTTCCACACGGCGACGCCGTCGCCGACCCCAGAATATACGTTGCCCCTATAATCGACCTTGACACCGTCCGGGATGCCGTTGGTTGCATAGGCAAATAGCCGGCGGTTAGCTACGAATATTTGGCCGTTGGCACCTTTCTGCACGTCGAAAGCGTAGATACTGGCCGGGCGCTGGAAATTCTTTGTTCCTTCACCAACAGCTTGGCCTGTATCCGTGACATAGAGGACCTTCTCGTTAACGTCGAAGGCGAGGCCGTTGGGGCGCCAGAAGCCGTCCGCGATAGCGCGCGTCGAATTCGTCGACGGATCGAAGCGGTAGACCTGGCCGGGCAGCTTCGGGGCAGGGCGCACGCCCTGCACGAAACCGTATATCGGGTCGGTGAACCAGATGGAGCCGTCCTGGGCAACGACAACGTCATTGGGCGAATTGAACGGGATGCCGTAGTAGCTAGACAGGATGTTGGTTGTGTTGTATGGTGGGGTCGGGGTCATGGCGACGATGCCATTCGGTGGCGACGCGTTGAGGGTGCCCTGCGCACACCAGAGAAGCTTGTTGTTGCTGCCATCGGGGCTGGGAAGGTAGCGGACACCTCCATTAGGCAGCGGAATTTCGGGTGCTAGAATCTGCTCGATTTTGACTGATGAAGGCGAGTAGAGGCCCGAAACGCGAGATATGATGATTAACTTGTCGTTTGTCACGGGAGATGGCGCTTTTGTATCGATCTGATTGCTACTGACGAAGAGAGACTTCGTTGGTGGATCGTAGATGGCCCCCTCATGGAACAGCGGCTTCTTGGCTGTGTAGAGGAGGGTCAAGGTAGGGTGACTGCCAAGGACCGAGTTGAACTCTGGGGAGATCACCTGAAAATGGTCATCAAGGGCAATCGCAACCCTCGATAACATGAGCAGTGACGCTGCGAGGAAGACGAGTTTGTGATGAAGCAACATGAGAGACGTATTTGCCTCAGGCACCAGGACGCTCTGCTCTTGAAGGAGTGCTGATAACTCCTGCATTCGTGTATTATTACCAGCTCAGAATGACCCCGACCATTCCAAAAGTGGAGGAATGGCTGCACAACATCCAAGCACAGACTTTGGACAGGGAGCCTGAAGATTTTGGGAGTGAGACAAGACTAGCTCAACGCCCTCGTTCAACATGAACTGTGAACTCAGAAGTCATGAGAGAACTATATGAGTACGGAGTACAACATCGGTCAGCATTGAGAAACAAAGGACGATTTGATCCGCATACGGTCCATAGTGCTCAAGTGGTCTCGGAAGTCACATCAGATCTTTATGCCGTACCGAAAAGTCGAATCACTGATCTACCTATACATATATTGCTTTTGTTTGAAGATTTCACCTAGTTTTCTATGAGGATTTCCAACTTCTTACATATCACACTTCAGTTTCTAGTTGCCCAAGTAACATGCCGAAAAGTTCCAAGTTCAGGTTAGGTTAGGGGAAGACACCAAAATTACTACGAGTGTCCCTAGATCAATTTCCTCGAAGAGACCACCTGCAGTCCGCCTTAACCACTTAACGAGACTTCGTCGAGAACTGCGGCCTTCTTAGAAGAATGTTATCTCAACAAAGCGTTCTGGTTTTGAGTGCTTGAGAGCTGATCAGCATCGCGGAGGTTTCGAGGAATCTCCGACCCGTTACTTTTGTCTCCTCGCATGCCGGTTCCTTCCTCTCGACTAGCGACGTCCATCTCGTACCGCCTGTCCTGTGCCAGAACTCCATCTCGCATGCGATCCTACAAGTCAGCCTCGCTGCAGCCAGAGCCAGTCGCCAATTCCCGGACATGCTCCCTACAGCAACTTGTTATTAGCACTTTGTGTTCTATGCTAAGATAGCACGGACAAGCAGCATGGTATCGTCCACGGACAGGTCGACCGCGAAGTCCAACTACAGGTTCTAAGCCTGGCCTGTAAGGGGTCGCGGGTAGAATCCTTACAAAATGAGAAATAAGCAGGCCTGTTACTAGTTGGAGATACTATAGGCCTCGATTAGTCGCATTAGCTAGCATTAGAAGCATAAGTCAAGCGCCCATCACTAGAGATACTCCATCCGGGTCAACTAAGATAGAATCGAATCTCTTGAGTATAGCAAGCTCTGGAAACAGTCGAGGCTAAAAGCAAGAGCTTCATGTAGGAGTGTCGCTGAGTGCGAAAAACCGCGCAACGAGTCGATGGTTTATTGTTAATGAAAGAGAGATTCGCATCGTTATCCGAATGAAGCAATCGAAGAGGCTCAGGAAGGATTCATGAGTTGGGAGGTGTTTGAGGAGGTTGATGATGTGCTGGATGCTTCATAGTCAAACTAAGGATATTTGAAGCCATCCATAGCCTGACCAACCACGGTCATATGCAATCGATTTGGGCTCGTTTCCACGCTCGTCTCAGCCAGTTGGGGGACGGATGAGATGGTTCCAGTCTCAGAGATTTTTGTTGGGAGGGTGCTCCCCACCATTAAACTCAAGCCAACGCTCGGCATTGGCCTCACCAAGTGTGATGTCGCCCTTGTAGACACCGGCAGCCCATGCCATTTCTTCTTCCCACTGGCGGCTCGGATTGGAGCGCTGCCTTTCTTCGTGTAACCATTTTTGCCGAAGGGAAGCCGCGTCGTGAAATGAAACCGGTGTAGTAGGCGAGGGTATGTTTGAACTTGGAGCACCGACGGAGCTTTCCTCAATGGCCGCCAGATCTTGCACCGAGTTAGAACTTCGATGACGTTTCCGAGATCGGTGATGTTCATCTTCTCGCGATGAGTCCGTGACTGCCTCCCGTACACTATCTTCGGGTCTACCGCGCTTCTTGGGACTAGCGTTTCGAGGCTTGGGTGTCCTCGTAACTAGATCCTCGCACTGCTCTGCTGACGCGAAGAAAGGTGCCACCTCTGTCCCGTTGTCCTTGCTTACCGTGCTTAGTCGTAGGCGACGGCGTATCTTGCCCTTTAGGAAACCGGCCACCAATGGGAAAATCGTCCAGGCCAAACGTGAAAACAAGAGCTCTACACTCACCCCTAGGCTTTGCATCGCTCGGTTATGATATAGGGATTCGAACTCCCGAGATGGCTCGAGCAAGTGGAGAACAAACTGTTGCGATTCGACATCAGAGGGTTTAGGGACGAAGACGAAGCTAGGCTTGTCGAAGGCAATATGCAAATCTGCGCGGAGAAGGAGGGCATTGGCTGGATTATCAACACTTTCGGAGTTCCCAGAATTATACCTCGGCATGTTATTTCGTAGGTACCAATCTTCTTCCGCCTGGGGACACACATGCGCCGTTTGAAGCCCCTCTCGATAGCCGGTGATGCGGCAGGTTACATCACGTTGTCGCAGGGCTGTGGTCAGACCAGAAACTGAGTATGTCTGTGGTTGTTCAAATAGTTCGGGTGGTGCGGTTTGTGTCCACGACGGTGGCAGCTGATCGTGCGGGAAGGGCCATTCCCGAAAAGTCGGCACAATTGGATACGGCGAGCGAGTAATGTCGTCACCATCGTCGTGGGGCAAGTGGAAGTAGTAGCTGTGTTTGTCTAGCATCTTATCCCGATCAGAGGCACACAAAGTGATTCGAGCGGAGTCATCTCGATCTCCAGTGCAGTGTCTGTGTTCCGAGAGCCAGCCATCCCATCGATTTCCGGCCACGATACCACAAGCCGTTAAGGCATAGCCGGCGTGCAAGCCAATGCCCGAGGAAGCGGATGCCGACGAGGATGACGACGCATCAGGCGCAAAGAGTTTGAGCAAGACATTACGCGCATCGTCGTAACCTGGATGGCGGAAGATGATGTATCGCACTTGAGACGGTGACGCAAGGGAGGTGTTCGGCGGGGTCGCAGGCGGGCGGACATACATAACAAGGGATTAGCGACCAATGTTTCTAATGTAGATAACACCGTGAACCGAGTCGGAGGTTGACGTTGATAGAGTTGAGGTCGTTAGTATTTGTTGTTGTGGCACAGACCGAAACGCTTCAGACCTTAGTCAGCCGGTCTGTTTCCGTGATAATATGTGGACAACAGTCCGCCCAGAAAGTATTCTTCAGCATATAAGCAACCCGTCACTTTTGAGGACAGTTCTTCACAGTATATCTCATATTTATTAATCCGCGAACCGAGAAAAGACAACTCATGGGTGGCGACACCATCGTTTTTGCACACAAGATCACCAGGGCAGGAAAATAGGCGTGCGTATACAGCGCGAGCTCACGGAATCAATCCTATACATCTTGCGCAAAATTGAATATTTGAACGCTATTTTGCAGCTGTATGCCTCAACTTTATGTCAATCCTATTCCTGTCGTTCTCAAACTGCTCGACTAGAATGCACAGTATTGGGGGAACATAGTGTATTCATCGAACCCGGATCGAGTCATTAAAAGCTGGATCGCTTCCCGCGGACGCGGACGAAAGGATGAAGGCCGCCTTTGCCAAGCCTTCTTCAGTGCAATATATTGCAAGCAAAGCATCCACACTAATATCAGCACAAGAGCCACTTTGTTATCTATCTGGGGACTTCGTTTGAAAAGATATATAAATGGTGGTTGTCTTACTACTCACAGATAGAGTCGTAATGAAGTCAGTCTTATCGTTCCAGTAGCAAATTAGAGACAAGAGAGACCAATGTTCCACAGGATATGAATGTGAATATCCCTTTCTCTCCGCCCTCAGAATAAACTCGCAGCCAAAAAGCAAGCAGATATGCAACGTCTATGGGAAGGTATCCTGCGAAAAAGAAGACAAGGAGCAATGATCTTCAGAGTCCTAGCATGCCTGTCACATGTGGATAGAAAGAAGTACGATAAGCGTCAGTGTTGTTTTGCAATCAAGTATCAAGACCATCAGAGAAGGCCGCGGACATGTAACGCAGTATAGGGATAGATCGATTCCCTTTAAGATGGTTAGTACAGCCAGCTTGAAGAAGTAAGCAGCTTACCTGGTAGATAATCACGAATACCTCAGCTCAAGAAAGAAGAACCTGTACAGCCTCATCGTCCGAGAAAACGCGAAGAGTAACCCGCTAAAAATAAGCAGCACAACTACATACGGCGGACTCGAGTCCGCCGTAGTCTAACGCGATTGGCTCGAATTGGGTCTTTTAAAATGACCATGTGATTTGTTAAAGCAAAGACCATTTTCTCTGATGAAAGATTCGAGAGATGTTCATTTAGTTCAGCCTTGTCAGATTTCGTGTCGGTGCTGCTTCACTTCGTTGAGCGCTATTTGTACATATACGAAGGCATCAACCTTGTGGAGGGAGCAATGGCTAATCTAATAAGAGGCTTCCCTCTCACATCTTGTTCTTGATGCTTCTCATTCTCTCGCCCGTTGAATATTGAGCTTTATTCTTCGTCCACTGTCGCTGATCCAATGCTGAGTCTGTCCTCAGCCACTTTTGATTCGATCTTCAGTGAGACCTCCAAGTTGCCATTCAACGAACCCATTAACTCGATCAAACGAGCCGGCAATATTAATATGAGTGGTGCTCCATCCACTTCATACAAATCATGCCTCCCTGCCATCCATACTGCGACGGCCATTGCCCTCATGCATGGAGGAAAATAAAAGCTGCACGTATCGCTGGACTACCCCCCCCTTCGTACGAATATAGGTCCTATCATTATTCTCGATGGACTCGCCCCACTCCGCCGTCGTCGCCACCTCCACAATCCGAGACCATAGTTGCGGCGCCCCAAGTTTCTATAGTTGCTCAAGCTGTAACTAGGATAAAAGAAGCCGAGAATGAGCAGGTGAGGACTCCAGCTCTGAGCTTATCCCTTTACCGCTAAATTTCTTGAGGATTGACAGTTGTGGGTTGAAGAAAAAGAAGAAGAAGAAAAAGGTCTCCCGTCATTTCCAGAGAACGAAGTCGTATGTTATGCTCTGTCGGAAACATTTTATAATTTCGAATGTAGTCTAAACTCGCCCCCAGCGCTTTCAACGGCCGCTTAATCCGTATTTTCCATCGTGGGGATACGACTCCACCGTCGCCGACGACTCGCACACCAGAGACTCATTCACCAGGTCCCGACACTCTAACTACTTCGATAAGCACTGAGGAGCCTTTGCCGCCGTACTCGACCTTGAAAATCTCTTTCGGCCCAAGCAGAGAGGATCAGAGAAGATCCACCCCTAGCCCTGAGCTCCGCGATGGGGACCAAATAGTTCAGCCGCTGCGACGTGTCCCCAGTAATGAGCTCGAATGGGTAGTATCAGATATTGTTCCCTCGCCCTTTATTGTGACCATGGCAAGTGTTCTTACATCCCTCGAATTGTTCCAGGGCTAATAAGCACAGTGGTATCTTCTATGCAGAATCGCGGCCCTTACAGTCGTATTCTTGATAATCAACCCCTATAAAGAATTGAAGTATCTTGTGCGGCAGCAGAGGCTTACACAACATCATGGGACTCATGATTGATTGGCTTTGCCATCCGTAGAGGTACTGCGGATTGAAGGACTCGAGAGGAAACAAAGACGTCCAAACATTGCCGTGCTATGATGCCATCCAGCTACTCCGAAATTTGGGGCCTGCACCTCCGTTTTGTCCCCAACATCATGGCTTAACCTCCGTGATTGTCAAACCTTCCGTGGGAGTGTGAAGCTTCATATTTGCCGAAGATTCTCAGGAAAACGAAGGATGGCAAGAAATCCCGTCCGGAATCAGAATGTTCTCAGAGAGTTGATTGCCTACACAAGTTAAGCTGCGGAACTGGAAGGGGGTGATATTGAGAACTACCTGGCCCGAGCAGTACAACCTAGGAGAAGGGAATCTACTCGTTTGTTGGCGGGCTAGAATTCCTTGCTGCAAACCGCTAGTTCTTCTTTTCGGAACATGAATTGGAGATGGGGATGCGGGTTTGGAATGGGAGGCACGGTTTGCCTTGGTCATATATATGGCGAGAGCATCTAAGAGAAGAAGGGCGTGTCATGTACGCGGTTTGCATGGCACCACGGAAAATCTTACTTGGCTCTTGTGATGCTCGTCTCGCTCTACAATGAAGGACCATACCGTTATGTATGCTATTTTAACAAAAGGAATGGAAAATATATTAGAGAATGTTGTTGAAAATAAGAACTTGAAATATGCCGAGGACAAATGTGATCGGTTTTTGGGTTGTAACCCTAAATTTAGGGGGGGAGGCTAGTTTTTAGTTAAAGACTCTGGTTGGAAACAACACCAGAAAAGCCGATATTTAGCATCGAACTTGAAGGCGTTAAGAATTGGTTTGCAAGCAACAGCATTGTCATCCACGACTTCTATCTGAGAAAGACTCAGGATTCATCATGGATCGGTCCGCTGAAAACCACTTTCTTTGACAACGTATTTCTATCGGACGCGCCTTTAAATGACCTCCGTACGGCCGCAAATCTCTCCAAGCCAAACGGCTGTTGCAGTTGGACTCTTCAATGCGATTGATTTCGGCCTGACATGACGAGCCTGAGGCTAGGCCGAGCGATCAAGCGAGACGCAAGGATGTTTCGTCGCAAACCATCGTAAGAAGCCAGAAATGGTGGTTTGCCCTTTGCAAGGCACTTATATTTAACGTTTTCCTCAGCTTCCCCTTCATGGGGCGCAGCATGTCCCCGCTCGTCCGATGCAGCTTGCTGTTGCTATTTTGATTTGGCCTAAAATCCTCGGCCGCCTGCACTTTTTTGCCTTATAAGGACAAATATCGGCTGCGCAGAAATCCACTGTTTGACAGCGTGCCTAAAGGGAAGGAGGGCATTGTCTGTTTGACGCCACAAGGCACTTCGCTTTTCTTATGCGTAGCATACGCTGTTTCTATTGTATAAAAGCAATGACTACATCTCACGGCAGTTTAAACCCAAAACCCGCACACCCCCGCCAGAAAATACCGAAAAGCTGGTGTCAGTCATTAGCCCCCTGTTCTCGACTTCGAGCTCCTACCTTGCCACAACGATATTGAGCACTGGCCCTCTCTAACAAGTCCGACGATGTCTACAGATGGGGTAGACCAGTTCGATCTGTACATGAGTAAAGCGAACGCTTATCACGGAAAATCCCTATGGCAAGAAAAACTCCGCGCCCTCCTCGCCGCTCAAGAGTGTATTGACGACGAGTTTCCGGAGGCGGGGAAGCGCAGGCAGCAAGTCCTTACTGAGATAGGTGGGGTTAGAAGGCGATTTGGACAGTATGATGAGGGCATTAAGACTCTCAGCCTGGCCCTTGAGGCCTATCAGCAAGCCTGCGGTGCGACACAAGCACAGATCTTAGGTGAAATGGGCGTTATGTATCGGCATAAGAACGACTTCACCAGCGCCCTCCAAATACTCAGACGGCAGTTTCGACTAGGCTGGGAAATGGGAACCCTACAGGGGGAGATTGAGATGTGTCGAGCGATTGGAAACGAAGGAATGTCGGCCTACAACTTATCACAGGAGAAAGACCCGCAGGATGAAAAATTGTTGCAAACTGCAATCAGCCAGCTAGAGGAGCGGATCGAGCGAGCCCAGAAAATACATGACCGCCTTATTGAAGAGGACCCGGATTCCAGATACGTGTGTATTTCACACTCATGGAAGATTATCGGTATGGACCGGCTCACACTATGTTACGTGGCTGCTGGAAGGAATTCCCAGGCTGTAAGCCTTGCGAGAGAGTCACAGCAGAACCAACACGATGTTGAACCGACTGTTAGAGCTTTCTCCCGATTTTTCTACGGCAATGCCCTGTGGAGCAATGGCCAACGAGCAGAGGCTGTCCAACAATGGAGTGCTGAACCGGGAACATGTGGCTCTGCTGCGGCCCTTTGCAAAGAGCCCTCAGCGGAACATGCCGATTATCTTCGGCGTCTTGCTGAAGCTGGGGTTGACTTTACGTCTTATGATGAGCAAGGCTTCAGCCCCATGGATTATGCTGTGCTGAGCGATAATCGAGATGCTAAGCAGATGATCGATATTATCACCGACGGTATCCGCAAACAACTCAAGAGTGTTACGCCAAAATTGGCAGAGGATCAGATTGAGAAAGAGATCGCACAGGAGATCGCAACGGCGAACCTACGTCGACATTACCGAGAGATACTTCAGGAACATATTCGCCCAGAGCTGCGGAATGTGGAGTCCGGCTCTCTGCGTAATGTAAGGCGGATATATGCCGAGATTTTTGCCAACGACCCAACCAAGAAATCAGTACTCGACGACTTCTACTTCGTTCCTTACTTCGATTTCAAGGCACTTGGGAGGTTACCAATTGGTGAGGAACTACGCCCAGGATCAAGAGAAAAGCTCTCACATAGGATCTCCGAATCCATCGAGAGCGATCCTAAGAATAACGCTCTTTATATCATTTTCTTGTCGTACAGATGGATTGGCCGACACAGCGATCCTCCGATGGATGGGCCTGATGATAGTAAACACACCCAGTACCGTCGGATGATAAACGCTGTGGACACCCACCTGAAACAAAAAGAGTTGGACCCCGAGTACGTGGGAATCTGGTTGGTAAGTAACCCCCATTTATCCCTGGTTTACTCTCGTTCAGATCACTGGAGGACGTTTAATTATTTGTGACCCAACTAACGGGTATGCAGGACTGCGCTTGTATCAGTCAGTCAGATAAGATCGCGCGGGAGCGTGGCCTCAATGCTCTACCGCTCGCAGTTACTCAATGCAATGCCATGATTAGTCTGATGGACGACGAGTATTGGAATAGGGCCTGGTGCGCTGTTGAAGTCAGGCTGATGCGCCAGCTAATGCGATCATACCATTTATACAGCTGGTGGGAACATAGACTTCATTCTGGCGAAGACCCCGTAAATGGCATACTCATACCAGGCAATGAGATTCGCGATCTCAACATTAGCAAGAAGGGCCTTACGGAAGAGAAGGCAGATAGACCCAAGATCGACTTCCTCGTGCGACAGAGTAAGTTGATAGGTCGAGATGATGCTTGAAAATCTGCTTTTGATTTTAATACACCTGCTGGTGCTGAAACCTTGAGAACAGGTGTTTCGGTAGGCTTGCGGGAAACTTGCACACTTCCTCACACTACGAGGTCTACGACAGGGGATGCGAATATCGACTCTTGGCTTCTGTCTGAGGCTGCCGCCGTGTATTTTTCGCAAATAATATAGACTTCTCAAAGCAGTCTTTATTCTGAATAACCGAACCAGCCCTGAGGATGTAAAGATAGCTCAAATCCAGAAGTTTTCTTAGATCAAGTAAAGAAAACATGTGGTCGCAGATTCTCCTGTCAAGTCTTTGCGTTCTGGAAATAGGGCATGCTGCCATTGGACCGCTCTTGGATGAAATGGCTTGAGGTTCTAGACAATTCTCATTCTCATACCTAGACGGTTGGGCTGGCATAACACCACAAAGTGGCGTAAACCTTACATGGTCAACTTGCCGGACACCCTCACCCGCGCAGCCTTGTATGTAGCAAGGTTAGACGATGGTGAGATGTTAATAAAGGCTAGAAAGGTGTGTGTAGTGGGTCTCCAGGGATGTAGCATAGCCCGCCACGGTTATCAGTCAAGTTCACACCACTTAAACATTCCGAGACCCCATCCCCGACGTTTCTATCTTGCTCTCGTAAACGGCGGTTGGATGCACATACAACGGAAAGACGTTTTATTCTTTCGAGCTCTTGATTGAGTCCCTGTTCATTGTTTATGGGGGCTGTACGACCGCTAATAGAGCAGTGATCTACAGCCAATATAAAATGGCCCCTACAGCGGAACTTCTTCGAACGCTTAAAGGCGTTGCCCAAGCCGCAGATGCCTCCGAGACATTAGTAGAAGCAGCATCATGCTGGGTGTCGTCGTTGGAGCTTGCAGAACTAGACAACGAAGGCGATTTACTCGGAAGGTCGCTACAAGCGGTGGCTGTTGAGAGAGGCAATGAAGACGACGAAACCACACATCTCGTTAAGTTGACGCTCATAATCATCTACATGCGACGAAAATGTCAGAATGTCGCACCCAGAGATAGTCTGAAGGCCGAGGAGCTCAAAATCATCTGGGATGTTATTCGAGCTGCGCTTCTCAGTCGTCTTTTTGCCCAGAAAAGAGCTGTACGAAGTCACCAGGGATTTCTCTCGGTCCCTCTCTGTGATTTACGGAAAGCGAACGGCGACAATGAAGAACTTTGGCGAGTTCACCTCTGGCTACCAAATCGACCGCAACCGGATCCTGAGTTTATCATTCATTCTCACAAGTCCTACGCCCAGAGTTGGATCCTAGCAGGCGAAGGCACGAACGGGGAGTACGAAGTTAATTCTGCACAGGAAAAGGAGGCTGCGACGCACGCTATCTATGCGCTGGTGGACCAAAGGACTATAACCCACCAACAGCCAAGCACAACTATTGAAAACACAGGAAAGTTCGTGAATGTGAAGGGTCGCGAGTTCGAAACACATACCAGGGATATGAGCTACGTGGTACCTGCTGCCACATTCCATACTTCCCAAGTGCCGCTGGAGAAGGCCCATGCAACTATTTTCTTTTTTGATGCTTCACGCGGATACTTTGACGATGGGGGGGTTTCATTAGGACCCAAGGATCTGTCAAGGGTTGAACAGAATCGAGATCCGGGAGGGGTTACTGCTGCGGCCCTTGTTAGCATAGTTGATGCTGTTCGAAATTGGGAGGTGGCCGTTGACGAAGGGCTATCTTTTGCTCGGAAGGGAGAATGGTACGAGGCGAAACTCTCATTTGGGAGAATAACGAAAACTTGGAATACGCATCGTATGAATCTGGATGATGGTCTAGAAAGAGGCTCATTACCTACCACTGGCAATGATTTGCAGAGCTTAAATCGGTATATGGATATAGCCCAGCGTCTGGTGTCATGGACGGAGCATATTGCCCGAGGACAAAGCCACGACTACAAAGGTGATACGACGACAGCTATGAGGGAGTTCAATATTGCGCTAGAGATATGTTGTTCAATTCCGGACATGACCATCATGAGGAAGTGTCAAGGAGTGGCACAGGCCGGCTCATAGTGACGGATCTCCACGGTAGCCTTCCTTTCTTTAGGGAGAGACTAGGCGGCTGAGAGGCCATCCAAGGTGCTTTCAAGGGCGTGTTGTTAAGCGTAGCTGGTAACGCTTGACAACACTCTCGGCTAATATCGAATATTAAATTGATATTAGGAGTTCGGAATGCGCCGGACTGACCCGGAGCGGCGGATGGAGGGGCTGCTACCTCGCCAAAGAATATCTCCATCTACGGTGTTTGGACTCCTTTTCCCTAACTTATCCACTAGGTTCTGTTCCTACTAAATAATGTCGATAGCAGAATGCTCCCCCCACAACCCCTCCAAAGGCTAATATAACACCGGAAGGAAGTGGATCTCATGTCACTTTGTTTCCGAGGAACAAGAATATAATTACAGGAGCGTCTTCGGGGTGAGACGCGATTGAGGATATAGAAACACAACTTCCTGCGTAAAAGGGCTGTTTGCTAGCTGATCAATTTCATTAGCAGCAGATATAAAGAAGCAAAGAGGGTTAACCGCCTGCATAATAAGAATCGGGCTCATTAAGAGGATGAATATAGATATACCGCCACCACAGCTAATCCCTCCAATTTATCACATAACCAACAGGAAAAGTGTACTCGTCCGCGAGCTCTGATATATCGCGATACGGGATGATGATATTCCTGAGCTTCGACCCCACGCCTGGACGTTTAGAATGCTCTTGGTGCCCAGTGGGAAATTTAAAAAGACTTCCTACTAGCTTTCGGTGAGACTTGAACAGTTTCGATTTCATCAACCGTGCTTTGTCCCAGAAAACGTAACCTTTGTTCCTTAGCTCATAATTGACAGGTATGTTTATTGTCCAACAAGTCCCGCCAGCCCAAAGCCAACCGAAATTGCAAAGCCCAGGGCTGTTCTCATCGAGACCGTTCCATTCCTCGCGTCCTTCTTCTTTATTGCCCCAATATCTATCGACGTATGAACGATGTTCCTGGGTGAAGTTGGGAAATGCAGGTTGCCGGGCTAATAGGTCCGAACCCAAAACCATCTTTCTCGCGATTCGAAATGGAACACTCATCAGTTTCCGCACACTTCGCACCCCTCGGGAGACTAGAAACTCAATGTGTTTTGATCGATAACATGATTTATGACTTTTCTCAAACCAATTTATTGCATGCCAATCCAGATGATCTATCGTGCCCCCTGGCTCCCTCGTCTCTCCTTCCAAATTGCCGACGGCGCGCGCAACCATTTTGTCCTTCACTGTTTTCACCAAGTCTTCTTCAATCCTATCGCAAAGTTTCTCGACGAGGATTATATAGAACTGAGCGACACTAAACATCTCTTCAGCTTCCCACGGATGAAGTTTTGTTACAAATCTTGACGCTAGGTCACTTGAAGGCGCTGTAATCGGGGTGCCGCGATAATCCAATTGTGTGATTTGGAACAGACAGGTATAAATCTCCAATCGAAAAAAGGCTCGCTGTAGACGTGTTCGCTCTGTTGAGGATAACGTCTCGCCGGAGTTAGACTGCCGTAGGTTTGATAATGCACTGGTGCTGTAGCAATTCATAAAATGTTCAAAACTTGTGTAGAATTTCCATATATCCAATAGAAGTGCGTGATCGGAAGTCAAGTCTAAAAGGGATTCACATTTCCCTGACTTGAACTCATCAAGAACAGGTATGGATTCCTCACTTAGTTTCGCGAGAAGGTTTTTGTCTCCAGTGTGTTGAGCTCGAAGATCGTAACTACCTTCGGGGACAAACTCCCAGATTCTCTGTGCACGATAGGCTAAGATAAAGTCAGCTTCGGCCTCTCGTGATAGAGCATCAAGTAAGAGCGTGGTCAAAATAGAATGCCTATAAGTCGAGAAGATTCGATAAAACTGCGACGAGGCTCTGATAATCGCGTTGAGATCCCTCGTGGAAGATAAAGACTGCAGGATGTTCACCGCCAACTCAGGGGGTAACAATGAGAGCCCTTGAGACATTCGACTGTCTGGTGCTTGAACGATAGATGAAACAAATGCGGGTTGACAAAGAATTGTTTCTCAACGAAGTTCTGCGGCGTTTATGAGAGAGGCTGAAGTGGTACCCCCAACTCACTGCTCTTTAAGATTCAAAGAGGTATGTATCCGTGCTATTCTTCCAGGAAAATCGACGTTTAAGTTGGGGATCGAGTCTCGAGTCTTGAGGCGCCGTGGCAGACCTCACCTTTTATAAGAACGTATACGGAACATTGTTATTCCGTCTTCTGTATTCATTTCTCTTTGTTGCCGTTTTCTGTTTCCTTATCGTTCCAATTCCCTTTGTTAGGCTGTTCGACAGTTTCTCATGATATTAATAGAATATCATGCAGTATATTCCTTCTTTCCTCACTCTTTGTTTGTCTGAATCTTTCATACCACTTAGTTCGTTTCCGTCGAGACATTCCCAAGCATCTCCGGCTTCAGCCGTAAGCTTGCCATGGAAGAAGCGTCCACTAGCCGCGGACACGCGCTAATGAAGGGTCTGCAAACTCATGTGCGTCCCACTCGCGAAATTCGCAGACGGGCCAGGCTCGAGACTACTGATCAGTGGCCTGCGGGCCTTTCGGCCCCGCGCCTACACTCGTGGCTCGTTGGTGGCAGTCAGTGATCTCCCCGCGTCTCGCATAAGTGGGAATGCTCGACATTTTACGGGGACTCTGACTGCCCGGGCGGCGAGAATGGAACCCCTCGGATGTTGAAGCTATGACCAGCGTGCACTGCGAGCCGGGCGCTTATGTGTCTCATTTCGATATAAGCGCTCTATTCTTGAGGTTGAGACACCCTCATGAGACTCCGGAGTGGACTTTATAATGCCATTCTTTCCGTTTCACAATGGATTGTCGATCATCCATAAAACATTGTGGATTTTCTTTATGCAAGCTGATACAGCTTCCAGCGGTTCTACCAGACATGGTGCTCTCGCCATGTCTCCATCAGTACCCATTGCCAAAATGATAAATACCCTCTCTGTTTCCCAGAACTTGGATAATCGTAGTCATTCGACCATCCTCAATCTCCTACGTTCATACCGTTCCACTATCTATCTATTCCTTGGTTATCGCGCTACGACCTTCGGCAACTGATCCAGTCTGCTTCCTCATTTCTCGTTGAGCCAGCTTCAAACCTCTCTCTGTTCTCCTACCCCATCGGCCGACAGCCGCTGTGACCATGTCCAATCACCAGGGAGTTGGCAATGGTACGTCGCGCATCACGTATGGATCTGGAAGTTTAGCAGGCATGTCTTCGACGGAGTACGCTGAGCTTCGACGACGAGAGTACCCGAACACCCACGATCAGGACTACCCCACTCAGCTTCTGCTGGATCAACATAACGACTACCGCACGCTTACCAGACTGTCAAAACGAAAGCACAGGCAATACGTTCGCTTGTGCAGACGGGAAGAAGATAGATTCGAACAAAAAGCTCAGTCCAATCCATCCTGTGCAGAGGAGATGGAGTTCTATAGGGAAAATCGAGGCGGAATGTTCCCGGACCAGCATAAACAACTGGTCGAAGTAGCTTACGAAAGATACGAGCGTTCAATGAGGTTTGTTGCAAAAAATTCCACCTAGGCTTAGGAAGAGTGTACTAATATCTATTCTGCAGTATGGCGTCGGCCCGCGACAATTATCTTCGGGACCACCCCTATGGGTACAAGAACCTCCAAACGCGAATCGAGCACATGGCTCTCCGAGATCGTGCATACTGGTATGCATCGGTAGCCAGAAGTGCCTTTGATAGGCATTATAAATATGCTGGGTGAGCATTTCCATCCTGTGTTAGTCCGAACTCATAACTTACACAATTCTACAGGGACCTCACGAACCGAAAAAACGACCAGTACGGGCGAAGAGAGCCTCTTTACTAAACGTGAAGTCTCGGGCGATGCTGCAGCCGCAGTTGCGGCAATTTTCGTTGGCAAGGGTGGTGTGTTCGGATGTGGGGATACGAAGTGTATTGGAGACTAGTTTGTGACTAGGCGTTTTTTGACGGCGCCGATGTGGTTAATTTGTTCACTTGATATTTCTGTTGCCCCGGTTCCTGTTTTCTCATTGTATTGTCTGAGTTTCCCGTGCGTTTGTTCTTTCTCCGTGCATTGGCCGTCGGTTATTCTAGGTTTTCTAGCTTGTTTTTGCACTGTTATGTTTTTTGATTGCCATTATTCGCTCGTTTCATTGCAGTCTCTTATGCGAAGTCCTGTTTTCCTGTTGCAGAATTTGCTCAAGTTGCTATTTCTTAATCATTTGCTGTTTACCCGCCTCTATTAATTCCAAACAATTCTATGACTAGCCTCAGAAAGATCTAAATAGATATAATTGCCGCTTGATATTGAGGGTGGGGGGAGGGAAAGGATGGAACTCTTTTTATTAGCATCTATGTCTGGAAAATTATCTATCTCTAGGTCGTAAACGACACATGGGGTGGGGCCTCAACCGATTACTTTTCAAGCGACACCTCCACGAACGAGAATAGCGAATTGAGAGGCCTAATGGACTTTGTAATCGTAAGTCTCTCACCAGCAGCCTTCAGAACTCTCGCCAGGTGACTAGCACTTCTCTCTCCGCCGCCAGACAATGTGAAAACCACCAGGTCGAGGTTACGAAGCAATCTCTCGCTATGCCTCGGCATCGTGTCGAGCTCATCTGGCAAGATTCGATTCATGATCCAGATCTTAGTACCGAACTTTTCCATGGCTGGTACCAATGGCTTCAGTATGCGCACTGCGTCGGCGTCGCCCCAATCTTGTAGCACCCGAATAAGCGTGTACACCTTCGGGACCCGTCCATCAGGTAGCTCTGGCTGCGGCAAGAAGAAATTATGAGGCTGGTATTGTACGCGGGAAGCAAGCCCCTTTTCCTGAATAATCTTCTCGGCTCCCTCTTTGTTTGATGGCTGGTCTTGAATTATAAAATGGATTCCCGGGATCAGGGGTACAATCTGACCCTCGATATGCCCATTCCCGCCTCCAACATCAACGACGGTGTCGTCACGGCTTAATGAGTCCCAGTTGAAACCATGAACGAATGGTAGGTAAGAGTTACCAGCGTGGTGGTTGTACAAGCCGATCATTCCCGTACTATATCTCTCCATCCCTTTACCATCAGGCTCGTCTTCTAATTGTATGAATGCCGGCCTATTCAAGCCCTTGGGATCTGCAAGAGCGCATGGTATTCCATCCTTGCCCGCTCCATTGCGCAACGCCGCTGGAACTTCGTATCCCCCCTGGCAGAAGATGCGACCAAGTCTGAGCGAGATATAAGGGCTGGACTCTGGTATGGCAGCGCTGAGAGCGGTATGAGCAACCCCACCGGATGGTGTCCGCCGGAACATGCCCATCAGAAACGCGAATCGAAGATGCTTATCAAACGCATGCACATTTCGAACGCCGACTTTGGACGCAAGATCTGGGATGCTGATCTCGCCGTCTAGTGGGACAACATTCGCGACCCCTAGCGAGTCTAGGGTTCTTAGAACTTCGATCTCGGATAGATATTGCCCTGCATACCCCGCAAGAGTGTCCGTCGGTCCCACCGCAAGCTTTAGGAGCGCCTCTGCTGCGTCGATGAGGCTCGAACGCGCAGCAAGAACGTCAGGAAGAAATTGCGCATCAGTCCAGTCTCGGCGGCCGTTGGCGGAGAAGGAGGGCTGCGGAAGTTGGTTCTCCGTCAGAAGGCTCTGAAGAGTGCTAGCTGATTCCTTGATTGAGTCTGCCAGCGTAGTGAGGGCAGGAGTATCCTCAGAAGAAGTCATCTCGAGAGGCTTGAAAGGACGCCGACAAAGTAATGGCAATATACAGAGATATCCGCAAATAGTTATATCAACAGTGGCTTGCAAAGGGGGTGGGTGTTATTGGCGATAAGAAAAGAAGGGTTGAAAGGCCTTGAGTCAAGACAGTGGAAAATATATAAATATAGTAAAATGCACGGAGATAGTTCAGTATCTGGATGGCCACTCCGTGGACAGGTAGGTGTAGACCAATCCAGGACTGCCTACCCCAACGAAAGCGTGTAATACTATGTGAAGAGTGTGGATAATATCAACATGATCTCTGAACTCAAAAATTCAGGGGTTCCTTGTCGTTGTAGAATGAAAGATGATCACGATGCGCTCTCTCCCTCCATGCATGTCAGCTTACAGCAAGCATGGATAAAACGCGACATCCCGAGGTCTTCTGAGCCCCGAAATGAGGGGATTTGATATTTCCATTTCTCTTTGTTCGTGAGGGCGTTCCTCTCAGGCTGCCGCATACTATCTATACCAGCTTGGGGAATTGAGACGGAAGGAACCGGCTGATACGTGCGACTATTTTCGATCCTGCCCCCCTGGCAATGCGATGGTAGTATTGACGTAGCCTCTAGATCCTCATCCCCTCTCCCTCATAGGGAGTGAATCTAGATTCCAGTTCTAGCTTTGAACATGAGTCCGTTCAACCTTGGATGCGACGGGTGAATATCTTCCCTCCCTTCGATTGGAATATGAGCGGCAAAATTCCGCATTGCTCCTTGTTGTATCTCGGGGCATCTTCACTGAAGATGTAGCCTCAAACTGACCCCAGTCAGCTGCACTCTTCCATGAACGAGAGCTTCGCGAATCAGGAGCAATTGCGCATTTGAACTGTTCGGAGGGTTACCCAAAACGACTGGGCCGAGCATTTCGCATCAAGTTAGTAGGATATCCTGTTGAAGACTGCATTGGTCACATCCTACCTAGCGTTCATGATGTTGAAGGTGTGTTTGATAAAATTTGCATTGGTCAGAGCGGCATGAGGAGAATTATTTCCTCCGGGAGGGATCATTGTTCTTCCACTAAGTGAAGAAAGGCCCTTTACGACAAGGTCGCAACATCATCTCATCACTCATCTCTTTGTGCATCAGTTTGAATGCCTTTGTTGTCAACCGCTACCTCATACCACACACAACTTGCTGAATACTAACCTGACCCCTCCCTGTTTCAATCCTCTTTTTTCCGCTGCTCCTTGTCGAGTTCATCTCAATTTCGGCATAGTGCCCTCCCTCCATTTTACGTCTACATAATGGTCTTCTGTACAGATCATATGTCTTCTATTTATATGGTCAATCGGATAATTTCTTAACAAACTACAGCTTCATAGCAAGACGTCTATCAACATAAAGACGCGCAGCCACAATGAAAACAAGCGAGAACATCGCTGTCCCTCCCACGTAGAATATAGCAGGTCTGTAGGGCACGATAGAATTCGAGCTACTCGCTCCCGTTGCATCTATCAGAAGTCCAGCAAGGGGATTGCCGGCCAAAAGTCCTGGTGTCCATCCCGTAAGGGTAATGCTCACAGCTCCAGCACCACGACGCTCCCCTGCAAGTCTTCCCATGGCGGTGGGAAGGGAGACGAAAAACGCGCCGTTGGCGAGTCCGTTGAGTATCGAGAAGACGATTAGAACGGGTAACGAAGATGCGAAAGTCCATACTAGGTACATAGTTATACCGTTGAGGGCCATTGTTACTAGGTATGTGTTCATACTTCCAAATTTATCGCAGGCAAACCCAGACGTAAGACGCCCAATCGCCATACACGCATTGAAGCAGGCCACGACGCCCGCTGATACGGAACCAGAGTACCCGAGTGAGGTGGTTACAGCGGGTAAGAAGAATGGCGGTGCGTAAATAGAAAACACGCCTATCACACCCGAGGCGAAGAGGCAGCTGAAAGCCACGTCCTTGAAGAGAGACCAGTCGACGTCAAAACTTCCCTGGGCAGGAATCCTCTCCCGAATGAAGAATGCTGGAGGGACGCCTGTTACAAGAGAGAGAATCCCGAATATTCTGAACGTCCATGCGATGCCGAGTCTCTCAGTTAGCACACCCGTAACAACGGCCATGACGGTAGCTCCGATTCCCCCGCCCAACTTTACGATGCCATTGGCAGTTCCCAGCCTGGTACTGAACCACTGAATGGGAAGACTGTTGGACATTGTGTACATTAGACAGGCGCCGAGTCCATACGTAAAGCCGCTCGCAATGAATAGACCGCCGACATTGGAGACAGCCCAAGCACTGACGATGTTGCTAATGCTGTACAGTAAAATACCAATCAAGCTGGTCCAGCGGGCACCAATTGTGCGAGCAAGGCGAATAGTAAATATGCCCAAGGCACAGGACAAAGCGATACCGAGGGATCCAATGAATGAAACCGTACTCGAAGTAGAGTTACGCAAAGTGGTTTCTAGCAAGGCGACCTGGAGAATACCCCATGACCCAGTCCAGGCGTTCTGCCAAAAAGTGTGAATGAAACACACCGCGATGACTACCCATCCGTATCCGCCGTCTGGGTTTGGCTCCACTTCATTCGCCCCGTCAGCGCCCGGCTGGTCAGAGTCCGTCGTAGCATGAGCAGGTTGTTCAGCGTCCCCAGAGTTGCGGGGACGGTCCGAAAGAGCGACCGATGAACCCATTCTGACCGCCGTCTCGCTTTGTTTACAACGTAAAGTGACAGACTTGGCGTGGTAAAACAGTGTGTCGAGGCGAAAACAGATACTTTGCGAGAGAATCGACAAGGGCAGAACTGGGTAAGAAGTGGAATTGGAGCCTTAGACTCCTGTCTTCGAAGCTGATGACATGGTCAATCTGGAGTGAAAGATGTGGTGAAATGGGGGACCCTGGAGCTCGAAACGGATGGCCGACCGGGGCCTAAGGAGGGGAATCGGAAACAAGAAACAAAATTGAAGCGACTTGAACGAATTAGTTAGGGAAACAGAAAAGAGAATCACGGAAATCTGAACGAAAATTGAGTCTTTCGTCCTTGAGAGTCCACTGTCCAGACAATAAGACGGCGATCCGGAAGGCCGGCTGTTGATTGATCAGCATTCTTCAACCGCACTAACAATTTTAACATTCGGCTAATTGTGGGGATGTTCCTGGCATTGGGCAAAAAATGCTGGGCCCCACCTTTGACCGCGGAAGGTCCCGCTCCCCCACTTAATTGGCGGCTGCACAGATGCAGAGAGAGCTCACTCCAGATTTATGACGTAATTTAATCGAACAGATGAGTACGTTTGCTCGATCTGTATGTAGATGCGGCCGGCTGGAACGGAAGAATCCGCATCCGTCGCAGGCAGGCAGGCCCTATAGCATCCGGCCATCACCCTGGAAATTGAGGAGAGGCCCAGGTCCTGTTGTAGTGTCTTGATTGAGCAGGGCGCAGATATTGAGGATTGCACAGCGCGAGTTTACACCTCGCCGATGTTCATATTGTGGCTGGCAGTGGCAGCATGTTGGGCCGCCTACTTCTTCACCACCAACGGCGTACGCACAAAAGTGTTGGAGTTCTCCGAGACGCCTGCCGTGAAGAAGTCGTTACCTCAAAGGCTGATGTGAGCTGCATGAACATGCGCTGTAACTCCCTCTTGTTCCACCAGTCTGAGCGGCTGGCCATGCTGTAGTAGACAACCTTCTGCTGACGAATTGTGATGTCGAAATCCCTGGTGTGGGTGAACTGCATGCACATGCCGTGTTTGGCTCGTGCCATGTGCCACGCGCGTTTGCCCTCAAGCTTTGGTCTTCGGAGTGAATAGGCTTACCGCAAACTGTTGCCCCTTTTTTATCGCTCTCAAGCCGGTTTGATCTGTTTCGTGTCCCTTATTCTTTCGCCTCCTCGGTTTCTTCATCTTTCTTCCCCTTTTCGAAGAAGCCTACTCTCCAGAATGAGTACTGCTATTGTTGACGGTCACAAACAAATTGTGAGATGGCAGAAATCTCGTGCCAGAGGCTCAGTGAGGGTCGTGCTCGGGCCTCGTGGTAAATAAGGGTGTATATTGGCCCTAGGGTAAGGGGTAGGGGTATGGTTCGAAATTAGGTTGGGGCTGTGGTTGGAATGAAGAATGAAGTAGAGATCGAGATACATATCCCATGCTTTGGGGAAGGTTTAGCATCCTACCGGATATACCAGATATGTAAGATTCTCGAAAGAGGATTCCAAAATGATTCGCCTTGTCTTTCGGACTTTCTATTTTAAGTTAGTATGGTAGACATCCACATGGATAGCCTCGGTGTAGAACGAGTTTATAGCCCTGTCGGCGGCGCCTCCGTATCATATATTTGCCATGAGACATGGCTGATATGTAAGTCAGATGTGATGCTTGTCTCTCCGTCACGGATCAAAGAACAGCGAGAATTCCCCCCATTCAGCCCATTCGTTATATCACGGGCCTTTTGTCAGACCGGAGTTAGCAACCCCCATCCGTAGATGCTTGGGCTGACCGCGTTTCCCGTTGTCAAACGACGCAATCTGTTGATGGCATTAGAGAATGTAGCTTCATTCTAATTCTCATCAGTTGCTTCGAGTCCTGAAATCCGCATCTGGGTATTTAAGGGAATGGAGTGCGCGGAGATGTTGCCGCTAAGCTAAGCAGTCCAGACAAAAAAATCGAAGCACTTCAATATCCCGAATCTCAGAAACCCCAAGTCTATCAGTGACAGACATGGCCCCATCCATAGTTACAGACAATGGCGCTGCCAGCCTCGCAAGGAATGAGGAAGTTCATGAGAAACACATCGACGAGATGCACACCGGTGTCCGATCTTTGGAGGTCAATTTCGAGCGCTTTTTTGGCATCGTGCCCTCCAATGTCAACGAGAGCTTCTCCTTAACTCTCGCGGAGCAAAGCTACCTTCCTAAGGTAGCGTCTCCCTAGCCCCATTGCATGACATTCAGACGCCGTTTCTTTGCATTGTAGGGCTGAGCCATACGTATATTCAGGTCGACAACCCACGTGCAGACTGGGCTGTAATCGCAGCTTTCAACTCATTCCAAGCCTATCAGCGCGGACAGCTAGGGAAGGTGCAGCGCTTTGCCACGATTGGTACAGGCTCCGGCACCGACATGATCGCTGCGCTAGAGACCTTCCCCGATCTCGAGTATGGGGCCATGACCGACTTGCACCAGTCTGTAGTCAATGCCGCCAAGCGGAACGTTCTGGCTGCCACTGACAAGTCCATCTCGCGCCGATCCGTTGCCAAGAGTATATACGCCTCTGCCGGGGATCTTCTCGTCCCTCTGAGAGGTCAGGAAGCTTTCGACTTGATCTATGAGTACGTTTCGAGAAGGAAACCCTACCCATTATTAGCACAGAACTTATGTAAAATGGATAGGAACCTACCAAATATACCTCTCACAACCACCGGGAATCTCGAAGATGGCCAAGTATCATCGACGTTCATCGGTGACCGTACCGAAGATCGAGTCCCGGCCCACGTCTCGGAAGCCCTTCTGGATCTTCACTACATCTGCTTATATCAAGCCAGAGTGACCCGCCTTATCAAACCTACGGGCACTATTCTTTCTAGCATGGGCGGAAGGGTTCCGCTCCAGGCAATGCTAGATATGGCTGACGCAGCGGGGTACTCAGGTAGAGTAGTCTCTCTGGCTTGGAAGATCCAGAGTGAGCCGGAGACAGTCATAGGTGAGTATGCGGAGAATCAGAGAAAGGGTTTGGGGCAGGTAGGCTATCAACATCCCCCACACTCCTTCATAATACTTATAGCCGACCTAGTACTATTTCTACCCAACGTCAGCCCTGGCTGCCGCGTTTGGAGATTTACCCTCGGCGGCGGCAGCTCTCCATGCTTCGCAGATCGAACGAAACCTCTTTCACCATCGCCTGGATGCTGAGACAGCACTTGAGCAGCATCATGCAGGTGTCGAGATCGGTCATACCGTGTATGTCCTTGCAAGCGTCCTGAAAGGAGGCTCTGGTTTCATTTGATTGGGGGAGTTATGTCGGCTTTCTATACGTGTATAGATTCTGTTAGCCCACTGGTAGCATGCCGTATATTATAGTTGTATCAGATACCGTAACCTTCTCGTAGGTTCAAGCGATCTTACTCCCATTCGAGCTAACTCCTCGCCAAGTTTATCCACTCATGGAGCGGAGGCAATATCGCGGTCTTTGAACCACCCATATTAATGAGTTCGGGCGTTTGGGCCTCATAGTTTGTTGTTGGTGATAATAACTCTCTGCGCAGCTTCTATTTTGCAGATAAAAAGTTTTCTCGACGAGCTATCGCCATGCCTTAGAAGTTTTCGCGATGACGAGACTGCCATATATGCCTTCGAGCCGTTCTGGGGAGGCATAAATCGTGGTTGCGGCGATGGTTTTGTGACAATTCAGCTATCTGGTTTTGTTGGATCGAGGAAAGTTGATGAGGGACGTGTTCAGAAGCTCAAAATATACCATCGTTTATTGAGTGGTTTGTAATGGACGTAACACCAGCCGATGGAAATATAATTTCGCTGATGTGGTACCACAATACCGATTTTTATTTCCTTCCCGGATATTTATTCAGCCTCGTCCCTGCCATTTGTATCCAACCGACACACGGCTGTCATGGTCTTACCTCAACGCGCGCTTGAATCGCTGACATATTCACGCGGAATCCTCCGAGCCTTGCTTACAAACTAATGGACGATTCTTTAGAAGGTCGGCGTTGAGGTGAGTCCTAACTCCGAAGTCTATCGTTGATTTCCCACCCCCTTTAGCTCACGGTTGACATGCAGTAGTTCCCTTCATTCGTATAAAAAGCTTAGCTTTTGACTACTCATAGAGACCTCAAATAATCTTGAACACTCCTCGCTACTGTGCCGTCGATTTTAGTAGCTCCGGATCACGATAGCCATGGCTGCCACTGCTGACAAGTCTAAGCCATACATACCGTTTGCTGGTGGCGCCGACGACGGGTGGTCCAAGGATGACCAGGCGACGGCTACATGCTACTGCGGGGCTGTACAATTAGAATTCGTAAGTCCAGCCTCTGATTAAATATGAACCATAGATGGCTGATATTTTCGCCAAATTATAGCCAACTAAAGGTCCAGGGCTGGTCGATACATTCCTCTGTCACTGCACAGACTGCCGCAAGATTACAGCCTCAATGTTCGCGTCCAACTTCATCATCGCCGACTCACACTTGAAACATCTGCGAGGACGCGAGAATCTCAAGACCTTTAGTCAGTCTCGAACCATCACTTCCAAAAAGGCAATGACAAACTATTTCTGCTCGACGTGCGGCAGTCTGATGTACCGGGTTGGCGAGGCATTTCCGGGGACGAGTATTCTGCGTATCGGGACAGTGGACGATTTCAATCTGCATGAGACGAAATTGAGACCTAGAGTTGAGCAGTTTACCAAGGACCGGGTGGGATGGTTATGTAAAGGGGATGATATGAAGCAGGTTGAGGGACCGGCATACACACCAAAAGATACTGCTACCCCCAAGTCAGCTATTTGAATGGGGTTCCTTATCTTTTATTTCCATCCGTTCGTTGTTTGAGTTCTAGAACAGGCTCTTCTATTTACGTCCGTTCTATTGTCTTTTTTGCAATATAATCAGACATGCGCGAGCAGACTGATCTATCTCCCTGACAGTCTCCGATATCCCAACCGTGTTCACTTCACCACAGTATACCTCGGTCAGAGCCTAGAGGGGAAAATTAAACCAATAGTGCGCGTCCCAAGTAGTGAGATGCTACTATCCTGGACTGCAGGTGCTTCATTCTTAGGATCAAATCAATTTAGTTTTCAGCTCAGATAGTTCGCACGTCGGATATCCACGAATATGATTCCGACAACCCTTCGGAGGACATTGTCTCTCCCCGAGTCTGGGTACCAGTATGATACGATAAACTGTCGCCCCAGATAACCCAACGTAAAAAGCCTTCACTGCTCTGGAAACTATCATTTAATAGCACCATCGTACTTCGGCCTAATAACAGCGCAGCTTCGGAATGGGCAAGACTTTGTGACTTCCACCTCCTGGAGCTCAATTGGATACAAATTCCATGTCCGCGTAACCAAACAGTCGCAGATAATAGGCCAGTGACGTGAACGGGAAGAAGGACGGGCACGAAAAAAGAGAAGATGAGAAGGTTTGTTAAGAAGAAGAAACGTTTGAAATCTCTCTCATGGTCACGTGGTCCATATGAACGCCCTTGGCGCGCCGTCGATCTCGGTTGGCAATCTCAACCTTAAATCAACTTACAAACATAGGTAACCTCCCACGAAAAGATATCACAGAGCTTCGTTCAACCCTGCGAAGAGCATACGATAAATTCCACGAAGTACATGTGGAATAGTCAAATAAATGCGTGAAAAAATGAGCATACAGCCCATTTTTTGCAGAAATACCCCAGGAAGTTTCGACTTTCTGCCAACTGAAATACAATGCCAGATTTTAGAGCAGTTGTCAGGCCTAAAATCGTTGTTGGCGCTGATATACGCTTCTCCCCGGTACTTTCAGGTTTATAGGGCATTCAAGGCCCCTATCTTATCGGGGATTATACGGAACACGGTGCCTCCTGATCTTTTAGGAATCGCAGTAGATGCACACGAACAGCGTGAAAAATATAGGGGAGATAAAAGGCGCGACCCAGCTGCGATCCTTGCGTATGTTAACGATTATTTTCTCGAGCAAAAGTTGCCGCCGCTCGCGACTAGTGGGACACTTCCCCTGGAGACCTCAATCCGACTTCTTCGATTCCATGAAATTGTGGAATATTTCATCTCAGAATTCGCAATTGACCGCTTCGCCCTTATAAACGCCAAATTGATATCGTCAAAGAAATCCGATGCAGACATGCCGGTTGTGTTGTCGTCAGTTGAGCATTTTCGCCTTGCGAGAGCGTTTTATCACATCGAACTTTTTGGGCAATTATTCTTTACAGCGTCAGAAACGTCAGAAAATAATGCTGCTGTGTCGAACCAGGCCGAGCCGTTCTTACAACACCTGCGGGATTTCGAGCTGGAAGAACTGCTTTGCGTACGGAGCTACCTCATTGACAAACTTATTGTTTACTTGAGGCAAATGGAAGACGAATTTGTGCATGAGTACATGGAACAAGAGCTATACAGGGTAGAACCACGCTATGCATACAGCCGGTGGGAGAACGATGACAGATTCTTCTCCATAGATGGCCGCCGTGATTTACAAAACTGGATGGAAGACTGCCTTACCATTGGTCTTGGGGCCCTTAAGGCAATTTTCACCGCGAATACAATGGACGAGAGGTTCTATAACCTTCGACACACGTTTTCCCCACAGGGTATATGGCCAGCCGCTCTCAACAGGCTCCCCAGAATTGTCCGCCCGCTGATAAGAAGCCAGAATCAGAAAGTATTTGTTCAAGATGGCTTCGATAGAGGTAACTCAGGTTGGTTCAGGTTATTGAGCAACGGTCACCATCCAAGAGAATCCTCAAACTATGCAGATGCTGTTCAGGGTCCACGGCGGTGCGGGTATGCGATCTGGGACTACGACAGAATGATATCTTTGGGGCTCCTGACGGAAAGGTAACTTCAACCTCCACTCCCCTTTTTGAAACGTATATCCAGCTAACTAGTTGACTTTTCGCAGGACCTGGGACCAAATGGGTAGCGCCCTGCGACGGCGCAACGTTCCAGGAACCTCGTATAGACAGAGCGTTGAGGGCAGGATCAGTGACCAAGTGAAACGGTTGAAAGCGGACGGGAGGCTATCCCTGGATTCACCACGTTCACGGCAGTTGGAGTATCCTACTATTGGGAAACGGCGTGACTGGGAATCAGTTGACGGTGATTTCTATGAATATATCGCGTTTCACATACAGCGGGAATCCTGATTTAAATATCCACCCTTTTCATCTTTCTCGTCTCCTATGCCCGACGCAGCCGGTCTTAAATGCTTTTTGGGAGTGTACCGGCAATCTAAAAGCCAGAGAGTGAAGGCCCCACTTTTGACCCATCATGCCACCATATGTTTTATATTCTTCTTACTTTTCGTGTTAACAGAGTTCATTCAGTCAGGACCCCCGCCTTGCTCTTTTCTACGGTTTATTTTTGTCCACATTCCTAGATGTACAGATACTGGTGATCGTGAGGTTGTTTTTAATTTTCCACTGCGTGGATATTCCCATTCGATAGAGTCCAAATTAGCGTACCGATATCCGCAACACGCACGCCTTGAAAGAATTAAACATCTCTTTATGCAAACGTTATTCGAGTAAATACAGTGCCTATTTCTCGAAATTATAAAGTACCCCTACGTGCATTCTCAACGGGATACTTGGGGGATGTCGAGCAAACAAGAAGGGCGATTCGAGGTGTCCTGTGCCAGAAGTGTTTAACGTTGAGCTCCTTTGAGGCCGCTAGGGTACGAAACAGTTGCATCCACTTTGCCATCGATATAAGTCTTGAGCTTAACGTTAGCACTCTTCATCTTCAAGAGCACGCGCGGGAAGATCATTGGATGGAAACTAGGTGGAAAATTTAACATTACCTGCGAATAGTCTGGATTAATAGTACGGGCGGGACCTTGCTACGATATAGTACTGGCAGAGGGTTTTCAAGTAAGACTAATGACCTCGACAATATTTCGCTCATGTGCAGTAATTAATCGAACAAAATCAGAACTTCTAAGAGGGGTAAAAAGAAAGGCTTCCCTGGGATCTGGTCTCTCAAATAATCCATTGCACCCTCGAGAAGGTATAAGCTAGAAAGAATCATAGTAACAGAGATATCCAAGTGTCACGCGCACACTAGGAAAAACCATCACTATGGCAGCCAACGCCCGTCCCCTCCTCTCTACATTCAATCTGCCGGCAACACATCAATACCCCTTCCCACCCCCTCCCCAAATGCTCTCCGCGCCACTGACATCAAATACCCACCATCACTGAGTAAAGATTATCCGCCTTCTCTAATCTAACAGTCGATAGAGTAAGACCTAAATCCACCTTCCGCAGATAGGCAGTCACCAAGACCAGCGCTGAAACCGTTGGAGCCTGCAGAGATGAGAAAAAGTACAAGTCAGTATATCGTACGTCTCATTCCAGGGTGTATATAGCATTGGTTGGTTGGTTGGGTTGGTCTAACGCCCAAGTATTTCGTCGACACTTACAGTTAGAGTCGGTATAGACGGTAACTAAGGAATCCAGCCTCGTCAGTTGCTTTCAGCTTCTCCAAGCGAAATATCACCCTAGACACTAGGGTAATAGGGAATAAGCGGGTGTTAATGAACTTACTACTGCAACCACCGTCGACGGAAGTAGTTCTGAAGGAATGGGTAATGGTGGGGTCCAACTGGGAGCAGCTCCCCGACTGGCCGGGATCAGTAATAGTGCTTGCCCCGCCAGAACAGTCGGTGGATGCCCAGAAGTCCATGGTGGAGGCAGAAACGCAAACGGCAAGGGCCACGAGGCCGAAAAGATGGTTGATAGCGACCATTTTGAGCTGAAAAAAGATGCTCTGGTTTGGATTGATAAGGGGATAAAGGCTGGTTTGATGTCGATATTCCGTCAGAAAACTGTGGCGGGATAATGAAGAATGAATAGAGAAAGGAGAGGTCAGGGAAGGCTCTTTATACTTTTTTGAAGACCATATCGAAGGTCAAGTTGCTCTTAGAATTCCCTGGTGATCAATGGCAATGGGCTTGAAATCATGCTCAGCCGATCATAGCGCAGATGGGCGATCTAACCATCCAACAATCGAGGATTAAATGCACTCATCGACGCGGTCATCACAGTCACGGCCTATAGCATCGGCCTATATCCAAGCCAAACGCCGTAGGGGGCCTTATAAGCCTTGATGATTTGCTTCCATGCTGGAAACTCAAGCCCTATACGTCAAAGCTCGATAGGCAGCCCGGAATGTAGGAAGATCCCAAAGTGGCTGATTACAGACTCAGCTTGATAACACAGAGCCAGAAAAGAGCCCTACTATCATAGGTCCGATGACAGGTATGAAGAGAAACAAGAGCTGTCTGCGCTCATACATTGTTTGGGACATGGGGGCGGATTGAGCATCCCAACGGGCTAGCGTATCGACAGACCATAAACGGGAGTTATCATCAACCGGGGCCATGCCATGATGTTCTCAGATAGCAACAGCGGGGGAGGAGACACGAGAACAAGCACGGATCTGTGGCTTCCCCCTAGAAATCGGCGATTAAAGCCAATTAACGCCGAAGGTGAGACCGAGCCGGATGAAGAAGGAAAAGAGACAAAAGAAAAGGGAACATGCAAGGATGCATGTCAAATGGTGCGGGATCCTGTAAGGCAAGTTTATAGGCCCAACGCAAAGTCAGGTCGTCAGAACTCACCCAAGATCTCGATCTAAGAGCCTGAGTCTGGCCTGTCACGTAGGAACCCGTAGAAACTTGGCGGCAAGGCTTGTTAAGGGGAAGGTCAAATCAACGCTGCTGATGTGAAAACAAGACATTTCAGCTTGCAGATTTGGCCATAGGGCTGACGACGAGGTAAGTCGGCGACTGCGAAAGAAAGAGTATTGGAGAAAAAACTCAAAGGTCGAGATGCGTCCCTGGAGGCAATGCAGGCGAAGTAGAGGAAGACACATGCATGAGCTTCCACAAGAAATAGGGTAGCCAGATTCCCCATTCGGCAAACATGCACTCGGCGTCCTGCAGCCAGCAGCAATATTTGCAACTGCGATGTGATCTGGCTTTAAAGCCGGCCATCCCGAGCGAGATGCTAGCGGGGAGCATTGAAGGCTACGCATTCCTTCGTTGATTCAAATGAGCTGTATGCAAAGACAAGACGATTATGAATTTCGAAAGCGCAACTGGGACGATTTCGATGAAATCAATGGCGAAAGACGAGAGGACAAGACACTCACACGAGAAACATGATGCTTATCTAAGTTATTATCTCTTTTCACTTCGTATGTCTCAGCTTCATCTTTGATCTTCTGCTTCGTCTCGAGAGATCATGACATGCCTCTTCAATCCAACACTCTTGTCATCCTTGACTCACATGTTGACATGATGTTATGTGATCATCATGTATTTTATTTGAGTGAGATCTTAGACTTAGTCAATTCATCATCATTACACTTCACACAACAACGATAGCAAGAAGAGAAATCTATGCCGCAGATGATCCGGTGGCCGCTGTCAAAAGATATCAGAAGGAAGGGTGGAAGGCGTATCTTGAGAGGGTTGGGGGCTCATGATATTGGGATTGTTAAAAATAAAACTGGCCCACGTATCTAAACCTTGCGCCGACACGCTCGAACCGCGAACCCAGTAACCATCTAGCATCTAGAAGTACAAAGACGAGAAAATGAAGAAACAAAGGAGAGCCGTTGGGTACATTCAATTTCGTAAAAAGAAAGAAATAGGAAAAGAAACAGAGGAGAGCCATTGAATACATTCGATTTGGTAAAAAAAATAAGAAACGTGAAACAAGGAAAACAAGCCGGCCCCATAAGCTCAGTTGCTACTCAGCTACTCACGACTTTCTTCCATGACCGTGACTCGCTGAAGAGTATTTCCCCATCCCAGAACAACCCGGACAAGTTCGACAGGATAATCGGCAATCACCGTCGGCTCGAATTTACGACCAAACACAAGCTCGGACATCGTGCTGGCAATCTTTGCGACTACTATCCGTCCCGGTATATCGCCCAGACAACCCCAGTCCGGGATGTCTGGTCTCTCGGAGAGGCGTTGTCCAGTCTCCTGATTAGTCGGGTAAAAATCGTAGATTATGTAGATGCCTCCCGGAGCTCCGTTGCGATTGATTTTCATCACAACGCCAAAATCCGTAGGGAACCATGGCCCTTCTGCGACGCTTTGTGCCGTCACTTCGTCCTCGTCCGAAAAAACGCATTCGAGCACCCCTATCTGGTGGAAAACGAAACCGGTGGCCTCCGTGTCGTCAGACTCGTTGGACTTTGTGCTTTGTTCGGAGTAGTTGGCAACTCGGCGGTGGGAAGGTTTGACAGGTTGGACATTCAGGTTAACTCCAAGAACATTTGGAGAGACGATTTCCCTGTCAGTTTTGGGGAGGGGCTGGTCGGCGATAAGGGCGTAAGGCTGAGGGACAATGCGGTAGATATCACCCTGAGCATCAGTTCCAGCATGGAACCACGGCACTACATTTCGATGAATGGAGCCGACGAGTTGAGCACGCTGCAACTTGTCGTTGTAGTTGAGCGTGTCGATGAGGTTCGAAAGTTCGTTTCTGCGCGTCGGGGGAGTTGTTGCCATTTGCTGACGCCTCTGCCGGGCTCTCTCGCGTGCCCATTTTAGGTAGGCATATCTATCTTCCTTTGCAGGAAATCTCGTGTCCAGTAAGAGGCCATAAGACACTGAAAAGTTCGCGTCAAACTCCGGAATCGACTTCTTGAAGTCTTCGAATTCTTGCTCTGTTGGCATGGTGGATGGTGGGAGTTGAAGAGACTCGGAAATGATCTGATGTAAAAAATGTAGTTGTAGGATGGATCGTAGTAGAGAAAGGAAGACGACAGGTTATAAGTAGTTGCATTAGAAAGTAAATGAAGGTGTTACTCCTCGCTGAAAGTTTCGAAGGGCGCAAGGATGTCGAAGACTCAGTGACGCGCTGACTCTCTATAATAATAGTAATACAGAGGCTCTGAATTCATCGCATGGGAGTTGAGTCTTAAGGAGGGGGTAACTGACATTGATGCGCGTCATAGATCATGCGAAGAGATTAAGCTTCAAAAGTCCTTGTCAGTGTTGTTCATCCGCGCTTAAATCTCGCTTAGTCTGAGTTTGAAAGCTGGACTAGCCTATTTTGAAATAGGGGCTCACGATATGCAACGATTCAACTGTTCCATCTCATCGCGGCAAATACTTGAGGCGAGTGCTCTATCCACACGTATATCCCCAAGCCTAAATACTGAGATTGACCCAGTACGCTTTGCCTACGTCATTGTCAGAAACGAAAGTACGAAAGAATCAACGTTTATTCGTCTGAGCATGAACAGTGTTCATGATAAAAGAATCAACGTTTATTCGTTTTGACGTGAACAGTGTTCAAGAGAAAAGACACTAATCTAGATGATAATGATACTAGTATCATGAATTTCTGGGATATTCAGTTCGATGTCACGAATTACAAATAGACAACTCGCTTCTTGAAGTGATTAGTTCTTATTTACATCTGAGTCGAAGTCAAGAAGTTGTCTTTTCAAAGAGTGATCTTTCTTTCGATGAGTAGAAAGCTCGTTGATATGTCTGTGTTGTTTTTCTTTTTATAATAACACAGATATTTTCTACTTATTTTGTTTTGAGTCGCGTTCTTGTTTTTTCCCCTTCTTTCACCCACCCAGTTGATTCGAATATAGACCCCTCGCCAAACTCAACAAGTACAAACGTTCTATCAACACTTCTGCTCTGCATCAAGCGAGGTTATCAGACGCAACAACCTGTCGCCGTTCGAATTGGGTCCTTCTTTTCACAGTTCCCAAAATGAATCACCACGAAATGTGTACGGCCATGTGCATTTCGCCCACCCATTTGGATGTCGGCGTCAGCAATGAGGAAGTCAAGGCTTCGTACACAGTTCCCATTATCGAGTTAACAGCCTCCGCAGAGCGCCTTGGTCATGAACTAGAAGTTTTTAGTTCAAGAGCGCCATTTCAGTCAAAGGGTGAGTGCTCTGTTTCTATTTTCATGATATATTATATTCGTGCTAACAAAGGTAAACAGATCGCGTCGACCAGTTCCTGCGTGCTGTCAATTATCAAAAGACATTGCTTTCCCAGTCTCTGACTTCTTTTCGAGTTACTCTGGAACCATTTAAGGAATTAGAGGCGTATGAAAGGGTTTTCGAGTCGAAGATTCCTGACCTGGGCACCCTTCTGAGACACGCGGCCGTTGTGTTCACGGAGCTCGAGAGCATCTGGAAAGGCGTGATAATGGAACTGGGCTTGGCTGAAGCGCAGTATCCTATGATTTCGAGCGGAGAAAATGTTCCAACCAAATCTCCTCGCGAGATCCTCATCTCCCTCGTAGTTAATGATGACTATTTCATCAAGAAGCTACCAAGCAGAGACCCGCAACAATTCCTACGTGAGTATCCATTCCAGTATCTCTTCAAGTCTCCAAGTAAATCGTGAAAGTAACACGAAATGTTCCCACAGCAAAAATTGCACGCTATATCGATCTCCCGCTTGTACCCATTGAATTGTACCCAAATGAGGAATTTACCCTGACCGTCACAGTGTCTGATGGTACCCCCAAAATGTTCTTCATCTGCTATCATTCTGGATTTCCAGATACGGACAAGCGACCTACCTTCTACACTGGAGCAAACGAAGAAAACTGGGGTACTCTTCTTGATATTTCAAAGATACGCCGTGCCCAGCGAGATTACCGACTACGTGACTATATTCCATTTGCCAAAAGAGCCTTCCAAGCCCTTCGTGAGGTCGAGGAGGCTGTACGAAGCGAAACCCCGGATTCTGGATTCACATCACGCGAGGAAGTGGGTAACGTGAGGTTGGCTGCTATTGACCGAATGCGTGAGCATCCAAGTTTCTTGGGCCGCACCACAGAGCATGGGCAAGCATTCACGGGGTCGGGCCAATCGTCCAAGTGCTGTTATCTTTGCCGTGGCATGATGGGATACCAGAACTACGCGAAAACTCGAGCCAACGACGTCAAGACCTACTTATGCCGATTCAGCTGGGATGCCCGTGACGGTTATGCTCATTCATGCGCTGAAATTGCTGTAAGCTTCCAGTGTGCCATCGACTGGGAGAAGGGTGGGCGCGAAACCAACTCATAAACGCTCAGGAATAGGATTTGCCATGCGTCAGAGCGTCACGCGGCCAGAGTAGGAGACGTTGTTCCTGAGCAGCATGTTTTGAGCCTTAGCTTGGGAATCTGTTTTAAAGCCAATGTTTGTTATTATGTTTTCTCTTGAGCTTCTTAAGTGTTCTACTATCTACCGCAATTTGACCTGGCTCAGGAACTACGCGGCGCCAGCAGCGTCTAACCCGTTTGTTGTCCGCGGACAACAAGCTCAACTCACAAGTAATCTACTTGTCAATCAGTGATCGAGTGATTTTTCAGCACTCGTAAATTGTAATAAATAGTGAACTCGCTAAAGTGTAAATTATGTAACAGTGTACGATAGATAGAAGCACCCAATGACCGACTAGCGGTCAACTGTCACGGGTTGAACCCTTGGTTAAGCTCGGCTACACCATCGCCAAGAATAGAGGCCGGAAAGGAACAACGTTTATCCGTCTTGGTGAACAGTGTTCAAGGAGGTAATAACCCGATCTAGACTAGCCCAAACCCTCAACCATGGATGTCAAAAGAGTGTATAAAAAAAGAGACCAGATAGAATCCTGGATTCAGGGTCAGAAAAACCAGCGTGTAGAAAAAGAACCAGATAAAAGCCAGAAAATGAACGATAGTAGAAGAGAGAGATAGACAGTCATTGAAGCCAGTTAATTATCATCTCCAGACGCGGTCAGTTCAAATAGCTCAACTATTTGTTGACTTGTTTGATTGGCGGGGTCGTGGGGGCCAATTTCTGTTCTCTGCAGGCTGACTCTCGAGAGCCAACGACCAAAGCTTGCTGGACACACACCACCGAAGAAACTGCCTCTCACAATGGCAATCACAAGTGACCTTACCCTCAGCATAGGGAAATTCGACCAAAGAAACGTCAGCGAGGAGACGAAGAAAACCAATACCTTTCTCGAAGGCTTGACTTCAAGCGGTCCGCGATGGCACGAAGTGGGCGTAGCCAAGTATCGGGAGATGAGAGAAACGGGTGGAACACCATTACCAGTTCCTGTGTACCTTCCCGAAGCTCGGGATGCCACAGCTCCCTCGAGAGATGCCGGCCGCAACATTCCATTGCGAGTGTATGTCCCCGATAATGGGAAACCAAGCAAAGGCGTGTTCCTACACTTTCACGGTGGTGGTTTTGTTCTCGGTACACACCAGCAGTAAGTTACTATAAGGATACACATTTTCCCAGCTGACATGATCCCCAGTGCCGACAACAGCTTGAAAATGTACGCCAATGCATGCCAGCTTACAGCTATATCAGTCGGGTATCGTCTTGCACCAGAATACCCTCACCCAGCTGCGATTCACGATTCTATCGATGTCGCCGAATACCTCGTTGACAACGCTGAATCAGAATATGGTGCTAAATTGCTCTTTTTCGGCGGAGAGTCAGCAGGCTCTTGCCTCGCTGCTGTGGCCGCTTTCGAACTAATGCGCACCCGGCCAGACCATCAATTGGCTGGCTTAGTCTTCCCCTATGGCTGGTTCGACCTGACGCTGAATCTGCCATCAGCCTCTTCTTTCACTAGACAGCTTGTGATTAACACAGAGTCGCTGCAGCGGTTCAGTGACGCATACACTCCTGGCCTGAGCGAGGCGGAACGAAGACATCATTCAGTGTCACCTCTATACGAGGACATGCAGGCACTCGCATCGACGAAGGGATCATTTCCACCCGCTCTTTTCCTTTGTGGAACAGAAGACCCTTTGCTCGACGATACAATCCTCATGAGCACTAAATGGATGATAGCGGGCGGGGAAGCAATTGTGAAGTTCTACCCTGAGGCTGCTCATGGGTTCACTGTCATCCCTGGTTATAAGCTAGCAGAGGAGGCTACTGACGTCGCTATCCGATTTGTACAGGACAAGTTAACGGCGGCTCTGTAAGGCCTGTTGCAGCTGGAATATATGGTTGCGTTCTCGGTAGGATTGAGCCCTATACCGGGAAGAATGAATATAGAGGGCATATAGATAATTAAATTGTCAACCGTTCCCCTGTCATAAATGTTCATCAGCTCCCTAATATATACACATCCAAACCTCCCAAGCCACAACTAACCAACCGACACACCAGGCCCCATCTCCATTCAAGTCCTTTCCCCCTCCCATAGCAGATTAAATATGTACATGCCAAGCGCATCGACACGGATAGCTCATCCCAATTAACTAAACCCCTCATAGAAAGACCTTAACCCTTCCCACTCCCCTTCCACAACCTCCATCCTGTCCTTCGACCGAGGTCGAATCCTTACGGGGAACTTCTTCGGCGCAATAAGGAACCCACCCTCATACGCACTATGCGGAGACGCATCAACAGTATCCTGCCCAGGAGCCTTCTCAACATCAAACGCCCACGCAATCTTCGCGATCACCATCCGAAGTGAATTCTCAGCAAGTTTTTGACCAGAGCATATTCTTCGGCCAGCGCCCCAGGAGTATGTGATTTTGCGTTGCTCGCCCCCACTCCTCTCAGTTGCACCGTTGGCGTTGCTACCTTTGAAATCCTTCGTCCCGTATTTGTTTCCGAGCCACCTATCGGGCACGAACTTCTCGGGGTCTTCGTATTCGTTCTCATCGTGATGAATAGCCCATGCATTGGCGAAGAACATTGTGCCAGCTGGGAAGACATGATCTTTATATGTATCCGTTTGGGTGAGCATGTGCGGGATGCCGCCTGCAGCCACTGGACGCCAGCGGAGAGTCTGCGATCGCTTACGTTAGAAAAGAGGGAACACAACAGGGACACCGAAAGTAAAACATGGGAAACGGCATACCTCATTCATACAAGCCTCAACATACGGCATGTTCTCTAGATCCTCCGGGCCAGGGGTTCTCTTCGTCCCGCAACACCGATCTACATCCTCTTGCACGCGTTTCAGCGCCTCGGGGTTCTGCATTATTCCCAAAAGGAACGATAAAAGGGTTGATGAGGTGGTATCCGATCCAGCCTCCATCAAGATCCCGCCCAAATAAGCGACATGCTCATCATCAAGTCCGCTTTTCTCTTGATTCTCAATCAATTTCTCCATAAAGCATCCCGTGCCATGGCCTTCACGCATTCTCTCCTTCGTCTCGTTCATGAGACGGAAATATAGCGCGCGCTGGTCCCGTCGGATTTCCCTCGCTTGACGCTTCCAAGACGCACCGCCGCACCATTCAGGTACATACTTGAGAAACGTGAGGGCATCAACGGGAGGTGCTGCACCTGGTTCCAGGAGAGCAGTAAACCGGTTCTGGACGTCGTACAGGGCTTGAACCTTCGGAGAGCTGAATTTCTCGCCACGTTGCCCAAACACTGAGGCGAGGATGACCGCCGTGGTGTAACGCTGGATATGCTCATAATAGTTCTCTGGGTCGTGGAAAAGGTCATGAACCGTCTGTGTCGCTTCCGCGTTTTGGATCGAGCGCATGTTCGCGATCTCGCGGGGCACGAAAAGGGCCTGGACGGCTTTCCGGAGCGATTTCCAGCCAGGGGCATAGGGGGCGAACAGGATGTGAGTATCATTGGGGCAGATCAAGGTGTTCGCGATATAATTCTCTGGCCGAGAGGAGTATATCCCACTGCGCTTTTCGAGGAGTCTGTTCGAGGCTTGCCTTAGTTTTGTGCTCAAGACTTGGCAGTTTTGGCTTCTTTCACTGCGCAAACTCACTCTTGGACGTCTCGATAATTATTCAGAATCACGACGTTGGTTGGCCCAAATTTTAGTCCGATAATGTGGCCGTAGGTCTGTGTCCATTCGTGAAACCTAATTTTATCAAAAGATGGGTTGGCTATATGTCTCTCTCGTCTCTACCGATACTGCCTCTTCTTTTAAGATATCACATACTTTGTAAATGCCTTTGTGGGAGGCAGCAAATGGAGATTCCCAAGGAACGGTACAGTTGGCGGGCCGGGCGGGAAATTTTTTGGGCGCGAGCTGGCAAATGCATATGGCGCCAATGTCGAAACGACAGCGGTCACAAGCACGGCAGCAATTGAAGCCAAGGAGAGCTGGATGGTCGTCCACTGAGAGCCATTCAGCGCCTCATCGCTAGTCATCCACGAATGAGCCATTTCGTTTCCTGTGTTGATGAGTTGTGACTGAGCTCAAGGCTCTTCCTTAAGAGTGCGATCTCGAAGAGGAAGCGTTCTCCCTGAAAGCTGTTCGCCGCTCTGCTTCCCAGAAACACATGGCGAGAGCATCATTTATTGGGGGCGGCGGTGAGGGCCAGCACCCTCAAGTCCCCGCTGCATCGGGTTTTGGTAATCCTTTTTATTTGAGTGGAGAGCGATTGGCATCCTGGAGAACGAATCCACCCACCTCCACCTCTCCCTGGGATTTGAGGGCATTTTTGGAGTTTTGAGTCAGGGATAGCCGTGAAGCTTTGAGTTTGTCTTCCTTTGCCAAGTCATCTTTCGAAGGAACGAGACACCATGTCCATATCCGGTTAGGGTAGCAGGGGGCGGCAGAGCGGAACGTTTCGCGTGGTTAAATGCAAAGAATATTATTGGATGCTTCTCGCATACTCCCATGTTATTGGTGAGGATCCCTGCAGACCCCGACGGAATGGTGGAGTGGGGTGCGATTAAGGTTAACTTTTTTCAGGCTAAGAGTCGCATGGGTATGGCTCGTGCTGTTCCAGCGATGAAGATTTCCTTGTCGGTCCTCTGATCTTTTTTCTATTTAAGAAAATGCTGTGAGGGGACTCGAGAGGCACACTCTCAAAGGATTATCTTGCCAAGGTCACGCAATTAAGCGAGGTTTTTCGGGTTGAAGAGTCGAAGGATGAAGGGTACCATGCTCTCTCGATACAGGGTCGATCCAAAGACGTCGAAGCGAAGCCGTTATTATTCTCCCAAAAAAATCCCTTGTCCAAATCTCTTTACTGTTCTTATATCGCTTTGGGAAAGCCCAAGTTGGGCTCACATCAGAGCACCATCTTCTAATCTTTCCTTCAAAACTATCGGTGTCATTTTGCCCCCTCCCGCTCCCCAGAACCCTCGTCGGAAAAGTTGGTCCCGATTCTAGCTGCAACTCGTCTGTCTTTTCAAGCACCCAATAACCCCAAAGTGGAGACAGAGGGTCCTCTCTCAAGCCAAGAAGATATGTATAAACTCTCTCGAGAACGGCAACTTCTTTTGGAAAGGTTTCTGTTTCCGATTTGGAGTTCACCATCGTCAGTCGTGAAAAAGCAAAAATAGCGCGATGCGAAATGGCGGGGGCGCCTATCCCAGGTCCACTGATTTCTTTCTGTTCGGCGTGTTCTTGCTTGCGAGAGAATCGGTTCATCCGAGAAGATTATGACGGGCAGAGAAGCGCCACCAATCCAGAAGGATCTGAAATAGAAGAGACGAATTTTGGGGAACAAAAGCAGCATCAAATAATAATATTGTGATAATCTTCCTCTGTGCACTGGGGACAAGACAGGGATAAGCTGATTGTCGGTTGTAGAAAAACTTAATCCGGACCCCAAAGCTCAGAACTGGCATCATCTTTCAGGGGCTCTCTTTCCCCCATCCATCGGTCCACGAATCTATCTTGCGGTTTGCTCATCTATTGCGGAGCAATTATTTGATCAGAATGCACAGTTAGCTAATAAGTCGCATTGAGAAGTCTTGGGACCCTTCATGAGTTCAAGAACCGTGGCAATGGGTGGATCGGATGGATTGGCCGGGATCCAGAGAGTCACAAGTTACAACGACAGTGGGACTTCGGGAGGGACAGGAGAAATTTAAGGTTATTCCCTGCCGAACTTGAAATTTACCAGAAAAATAGGAGAAATAACCCTGTCCAAGGACACTCTCTCGGGTTGAGAGAACCGGCGAAGAAAGAAGGGCACAGCGCCCCTTTGCCTTATGCGGTGCCTGACCGCCTCGCCGCCTCGGACAGTGCCCAGTTGCCTGACTTCCCCTCTTCTCGTCCAGCGTCCAAGGCTACTCGGACTGTCATAGGGGCGCTCGATAACACATGATAAACGATATCAGCACCATGTGGCTTACAGAAAACCGTCCCAATTTGGGAAGTTGACTTGTCTCTTTTTCTGCGAGTGACTCGGTGGATGATGATCCCGAACGCCTGGTTGGCCAGGGGAGTAATCGATCGCCAGCCCCAGGAACTTTTCCCTGGAACAAGTGCTTTCTTGGAAACTTTGAATATTAATAGTGAGGACAAGAACCCCAAACTCAAGTTGTCCGAAACCTGGTTGTCGCAGCGCCATCCGATTGTTTAAATGGTCTTTTTCCGCTCTCGCAATCCCTCGAGTGCTGCGCCAGAATGAAAACTCCCCCCGATAATTAACTCCAAGACTCTCAGCACTCATAATCACTCGACGCATATCGGGTGCTGAGTTCGGTTCTCGGTGAAAGTCTGTCGCCATGGCGGAAGACCCTAAGACTATTCTCAGTCTCACCTGGATTCTGGGAGGTATCGCGACCCTTTCGTTTGGAACCCGGATTTATACCCGGTTCATCTTCCAAAAGCAGCATGGCTGGGATGACTACTTCATGATCGTTGCGTGGGTATGTTATCATGACCTCTTAACCCGCTCAAGATGAATGACTTACTCTGAAAAATTTAGATCTTGGCTATCATGTCCGCCATCTTCGTCTCTATGGCCGTCCACTACGGCCTGGGGATATCCATCAACGATATTGAAGATCCCATGGACAAAATGAATGCTGTTAAATATCTCACCATTGCGCCGAATCCAAGTATCATGAGCGTCGCCCTTGGCAAAATTTCGGTCGTTCTCCTTCTACATCGCCTCATGGGTACCACGACAACCAAAACCTACTCCATAATGCTGTGGAGCATGATGTTTATCTCCGTTTCCCTGAGTATCTCCGCCATTGTTGTCGTCCTGCGATTCTGCACCCCCACGGAATCAATATGGGATAAGCGCATCAAGGGGGAATGTATCGATCCTCAGATACAATTGGGGATCGGCTTGTCTCAAGCATGTAAGTTCCTTCGCTCCCCTCTCTTCTCGGATCCATGACCACCTGTCACGTTTCGAAGCAGTCATCTAACCAGCAAGTTACAGCTTTCAACGCATTCACGGACTTGTTTCTGGCTTTATTCCCGTCTTGGATATTCTGGAGCTTGAATATGACGTTGAGGCGCAAGATCGGCCTTATGATGTTGATGGGCGTTGGTGTTTTCGGGGCCGCCATCACTAGCTATAAAGCATATCAACTTCGCAACCTTACCGGCCACGACGATTTGACCAGTGAGTAATATCAGATCCAATTAGACACATGCCCTTGTCTAACATTATCACGCTTTAGTATCTTGGGCTCCAATCACGATCTGGAATACGTACGTTTTGCTAAAAGCCCCCTTTCCCTCCTGGAAGAATATTTTCAAGTTCACCGTTCACTAACCATTACTTCTTGGACCGTTCACACAGTGTCGAGGTAAGATTCAACCACGATAACTCTAGGCTCCCATTTTCCAACAGAAGCTCGTAACTAACCCATAAAACAGATGTTTGTTCTTATCGTCACCGCCAACATTCCCACGCTCCGCCCACTTTTCCGTTCCATTCTTGGACTCCGTTCGACCAACAACGCATCCTACCCCCTACACTACACCTCCAGGAAGAAGTCGAGTGCAATGGGCCGCACAACGGGCACGGGTCAAAGCCTTAGTCATAGCGGCCGAGACCTCGACACGTTTGATGACGACGGTAGAATTCACGATAAGGAAAGGGGGTACGCGACGTCGACGGAGGGGGTTGACAATAGCAGTGTTGACCGTATTCTCGGGTCTTCGGCTGGAGACGAGAATGGATTGGGGTCGGGGATTGTAAAAACGGCCGATTTCAAAGTGACGTACGAAACCCCGAGGTGAATGGTGGATTATGTTACCTGGGTCCTAATTACTATATCCGCTGGGACGAGATATCTCGAACGTCCCCTGTTCCGCTATGACGCAATGGGAACACTGCTATGATACGTCGCTGTCTTGAATGTGGGTCGGCCTTATCATTTGCTTCATGGAGTTGTGGGTTTATGCGCTTCACCTTTGCATCCTTATAGATTTGGATATGTATTATACCCTTTTTGCACTGATGACTCGGCTAAATTAGCAGAATTTATTTGAGATCTCTGCAGCATTAGAGGCACGCGAGATTAATGATTGCTTCCATAGACATCCAAATTTCTCCTCATATCATTCATGTCGTTCTCAGATCCAAGTGGAGAAGCGATTGCAGAAGACCCTCTCGATCTCCAGCATAATCGATGCCTCCGGTCGTGTCGGTTATTTGTGTTTTAGGAGCGGGGCCAGATCGGCCCAGGTTTTCAAGATGGATCAGCCCCCCCGATATCATTCCAACCCGGAGCTGCCCTATAGGGCCAAGCTGATAGGTAACGCATGCACAGCCAAGCCGAAAAGCAACTCAGGTTGTATAGGAGTCAGCGATAAGACCAACAAGAAAACGATACCGTGAGGAATACGCCCCTGAACACCACGTCCTCGGGTTTTGAGGTGGAGTGGGAAGAAGGTTCAGGAGCGGAAAGACCCGGGCGGGATGAACCTTAAAACGACCTCGACCCATGGTCCAGCAAGATTCAACCAAATGGAGGGGTGAGCAACAACTCACTCAACGCAGATACCATCCTTGGTTGGTATATTCGGTGCCAGAAATCGACCATAGTTTATTGTCATATTGAATTTAGAGGGGGAATCTCCACTTTGAATGGGAGGTACTGCCTTCGGGGTGCTTCGACCGGGAGTCCAGAGAGATATGTACGGAGAGATGTCTGGCAGTTCGTAAGGGAAATGGTGAGTTATCAGGCTCAAAAGGCATCATAGGAATGTATGTCAGTTTCCGTCTCCCATAACTGGAGGCCTGGGAGCCCGCCTAAAAATTTAGAAGTAGAAGGGACAAACCCCAGGAAGTTTTCTCGATCGGGCGCTAGGCTTCTCTATCCGCTTCGTCGGGTTTAGATATCCCAACAGAGCTCAGCAAGTCTCACGAGGCTAACTATATACGGTGGGATTGTATGAGAGTCCAGAGCCTCGTCGTCCACGCCCGAGCAGTGAGGAGCCTTACTTTGTGATCCACTTCAGTACGTAGCAGACACCCGCTTTCCCAGATTTAGTTGCAAGACCCCTACCCCGCACCATAAATCGAACACATTGGGAGCCTTCACGGAATGCCTAATTGACCATCCACTCTCGCGTCGGAGGAACGGGTTCATAGACTCATATATCTCCATTCTAGCGGTCCGTTGATGGCGGAGTCAAGCCCACGTTGCAGAAAATCTAGCCTGTCCCGTCATCATATCTGCTCATTTCTGCAACCTATTTGCGGTCGTTGTTATTCTAGCACATATTCATTGATTGCGAGCAAATAATTTTGCACAGGGAGCAGTACAACTGCGTGCCACCATGCGCCAAGACCTCCCCTTTTTGCCAAGCAATGCCAAGACTCTACACTGTCGCGTGTAAAGTGAAGATAAAGTGAATCGACATAGCATCCTCTCTGTATTTTCAGAAGAGGAAAGCGGAGGGATGTCACATCGGGTGTTTTAAGACCGAGGGGGTTTTGCTTTGGTCTGAGTGGAGACCTTCCTTAGGATGAAGGCGGAGAAGTTCCACCGGATCCCCGCGGTGAACACCGTTTCGCATTCAGGGCGGAAGCGATTTCTGCACGATCGATACATTTGATGATATTGATCCGGGGAACTAACCGCGCCCCAAAACCATAGCTAATAAATCGCAGGGGAAGAAATCTCTGTCCTTGTATGGAGAATATGAGGAGCTTCGGTTCTTCGGGGCAATGTTGTGTATCTCAAGTAGGAGCATGAGCACATCCCTCGACGATATTCGATCTTCTCCTGGTACTTAACAAGAAGCGACGCTTCCACCGACATATTAATGTGGACGATACGTGAAGAAAAAAAAAAGGACATACAGAAGGTCAATTTGGAGACCTTTATTTGATTGGTGGAATCACCTCGGTAATTTCAGGCACCTCCCATGGGTTTCAGGGGACGAACCAATTCTTGGAGCGAAACAGGGGAAAGGGCTGGCATCCATGTTTCCGACAAGGGCTGCGTTTATGCATAACCTGAGCTTTTTGCGCGGTACACCTTGCGTTTTCCCGACGTTCTCATCACCCATTTCGTCATTGAGTTTCCCTGGTTTTATTTTGGCGAAACCTTCATTAATGACTTATATCGGCTTGCCATGACCGATTGTGTACCAGGCCTGCCTCGTTAGGCACAACGACTGCTCAAAGACCCGGCTGGATTCCTTGGGTTCGGCTCCAATATGCCCGAAGAAACCTCAGAAAGCCCAGCCCCGTTTCACCTCGAGACCGTGCTTCTCGGTAGAGTTTGATATCCTTCCCCCCAGAGAAGAAAATCAACACCGTGGAGGAATTTTTCACAAGAACCTTCGGTCCTTCCTTCCCCGCATTCCAGCACCCCAGGCTAAGGGGGATTGGCGCAGGGTTCAATGGAAAACAACTGGTCAAACTCCCGAAACACGAGAAATCTTCGAGAATGATGTTGAGCGTTTCACGAAACACTGGCGCTCGGCGACCGTGATTTTCTTGAGATCTCGGGCTATGGTCGTCCGAGATAATTGCTTCCCAGCATATTAACCGGGCTTTAATATACAGCAGCCAATGATCTTCCCCGTTTTACCCCAATTGAAGAGACGCTTTACAATTGTCCTCTAATGAAAGTGCTGACAGCAGAAACCTCCGACCCCATAGTTGTGGGGATCCGGTTGATCGACAACTCCACCGCTTCGAAGCAAGATATATAGCTTCGCCTGAATCCGCCATGTTGTCACTTTTGTTCTTCGAGCGCAAAGACATTCTTCATCACTACGGAGTCCAAGCAAAATAACAACCATGCCTTCATTCTACAGCCTTACGGCAGCGCTCGCGCTTGCCTCTGTCGCCAGCGCTCAGTGCGGTGCTGGAACCCCTGACGCTGTCGTAGATGGCGGCGAGGGTGCCTACACTGCTACGGCTGGTGGAGCGGAGGTGTACGCCGGTGACGATTACTACACGGCAATTCAAACCGCTCTCGACTCCATCAGCAGCGGCCAGCGCATCGCCGTTCTAGCTGACGGTTCCATCGGTACAAACAGCGTCTTTATCGACAGCGGAAAGATCTTCGAAGGCTGCGGAACCATCGACACCGAGGCTGCTGGCGATGGTGGCTCCATTGAGTCTACTGGCACAAGCGACGTTTCAATCCCATACCTCAGCATGACCGGTGCCCCTTACTTCGGGATGCTTTTCTACGGAACCGAGAACCTATCCCTCGGTAATATCACCATGAACCTCAGCGGCGGTATGGGAATCCGTTTCCACCGCGACGAAGCCGCAAACACCAACGTGAACATGGAAAGCATCTACGTCTCTGGCGCTAGCAGCCACGCCGTCGAGACATGGAACATTGACGGCCTAACCGTCGGCTCAGTCACCGCTCGCGACGTCGGAGAGTGCGGTCTCCTTCTCCAGGAAGTCACCAACGCCGAAGTTGGGCTCGTCGATGGCGAGAACGTCGCCTCCGGAAACGGATATGCTACCTTCCGTATGGCCAACAACAACGGCCAGCTCGACGACGGCAGCTACGAGCCCAACATCTTCGTTGACAGAATCGTTTCCCGTGGTGGTGGACGTGGTATTTTCTGCGTCTCGCAGTCCGGTGGTGCCGTTATCGAGGAGATTGATCTCGCTGATAACGAGAACAACGCCATCCTCATCGAGAACTGCTATGGCGTCTCTATCAATAGCGGTATTGTCCAAGGAGGTGGAGAGGTTCGCATCTCTGCTCGCGAAGAGTTCCCCAACACCAGTGATATCACGCTCGCTATTGAGGTGAACAGCAATGTTGTCCGTGAGGATCCTTGCGGTGAGAACATGGTCTTCGACATCACTGGTGATGCTTCCTTGGAGATCTGCTAGATATGAAGATCTGGCCCGGGTTGATAATGGGTTTTCTTTCTCAAGTACATATTCTTTATTCTTCAGACTCCATTCGCTTGCCGTCTTCGCTTGTAATTAAACTTGTACATAGCATCAGTGGGGCTGAAAGCGTCACGAACAAAAAATAAGCAGGATGAAGTTTTATGATCCAAGACTAGTATTTTATACTGAAGAAATGCTCAAAATAGTGAACCTGATTTGCAAAACTGGCGAGAAAAGGGCTATCCTAATGCCAGACCTAGTGAAATATCGTCCACCATTAATTCAGTTAATACACCATATTTTATTACCTTCGGCATCAGAATAAACGGGAGAGCTCTTTCCAAATTGGCCCGCTCAAACTGTCCAATATGATGGAACCCCCATAATTATAGATCCAAGGAAGGTATTTCCTCATCCACGCGACACAGTCGACCGTCATCCTTCTGCACCCACTCCTCAGACCCAACAGCTGTTGTGCCATGGAATATGCTATGGGGGTCGTACTTCGCTTTTATCTGAAGTAGCTCGTCGTAGTTGGAGCCGTAGAAGGCCTTTTGGAAGTTTGGCTGGCGGAAGTCACCCTAATGATTGTCAGTTGAGTGTATATCCTCGCAACCAGAACCCAGCTTGGATAGGTTGTCTAAACTACAGCAATGGAAGATGGGGTACATACCTCATTCATGTAGACCCCAGAATCTGGAGCAAGTGCCTCCAATTTAGGAACATATTCCTCCGTCATCTTGCGCTGCATCTCCAACATTTCCTCAGGCGCGTTCCACTTCCAAGGAGTGGAAAGCGTCGTATGAATAATTGCCTCACGCCAGGCAGGGAGAACCGCGTTATCCACATCTCCAACCACCTCAGGCGACACGTTTAGGCCCACTCCAATGACCGTACCCCCATCTTCTGTAATTTCTCGATATGCCTTTGCCAAACCGCCGTTGTTTGTCTGTATCACAGATCGAGGTATCAAGTAGCCTCCATACTGAGCTTCGCCAACTCCGATTGCTCCCATCATGGTATTAAACTCGCTCAAGTAGCTGGGGAACTGCTGGGAGTACGTCGTATAATTTATACCGAGTTCCTTTAGATCTTCAGTGAATGGTTCGATCAATGAGACTAGGGATTCCTCGTCGATATCAGGCCCCGTCAATGGTGCCAACGCGAAGCTAGTATTAGTGAAAAACCATACCGCCATGGCACCTGCGTCCACAGCGGTCGGCAATATCAGCTGGAATCGCTCTGCAGCTTCGTAGAATGTATCCTGGGAAATCCCCGCGTTGGAGAATGTCAGATTCAGTCCAGACACTGGGGTGTTAGCGTGCGCCTTATAGACGACCGAGTATACGATTCCATAGGTACCGCCACCACCACCAGAGAGTGCCCAGTAGAGGTCTGCAAACTCATTGTCACGAGTAGCGGTAATTAAGTTTCCCCGACCGTCTACCACGTCCCACTGCAACGCCTGATCGGCACCTAGGCCGTAGCGGGAGGAGAGCGCCGAATGTCCTCCCCCCTGACTGTACCCGCCAGCGATTCCAACAGTCGGACACTCTCCTGATACCACTTGGAGATCATGGCTATCGGCAGCCTCGTAAGCCTCGAAACCTTGAACACCTGCGCCCATAGTCATTGCCTTGCCAGAGTAGTGATCGTCATGGTAGTCGCCGATTTCGATGCTCTTGAGATGATGAAGCCAGATACCCAGGGCACCAGCTCCAGTGGATTTCCCGAGATAGTCGTGGCCAGTGTTGCGCACAACCACACGGATATTATGCTCCGTGGCAAACTGTATGGCCTTGGAGATGTGATCCGGAGAGCTGACATCGACGGCATAGACAACGTAGTTTCCAATAGTACAGGGCTTAGAGACTGGATTGAAGGGGTCACAGGTGGCATTGGCGTAGAAGGGAGCCATGACGGATGATGACGATTGATAGCTAGGAATCATAGCTTAGCTCGATGACACCGTAGTACATCAATACCAAGTTGGGGGAACATACTGCACTTCTGGAATCTGCCATTCCTCCCGCAGTCTGTCGCACTCCTCCGCATCGTAATTAGGCGAATGGCATGGGCTACCCAAAGGCACGGTTTTCACCAGTCGTCCATCGATGGTCTGATTGAATTGGGACCAAACATCATCCGAAGGCCAACACGCATCGCCGGGAAAGCATCTGCAAGCATCGGACAAAGATTGTGCAGACAGAGCCAACAGTGAGGTCAGAAAACACGCGCGGGCCAACATTGTGAATATATTTGGATCTGTGTTAACACTCGAGGAGTGTGTCGAGATCTCAAATCAATCTCTGAGCAAAGATTGCAACGACGTCGAGCTTTCAGCCCCGTCTGACGACGACCCACAGTAGCTGCATCCTAGCCCGAAGTGTGGGGATCTAATTTGGACGAATGTTGAATGTACACCGGGTCGCCCGGCAAAGGCGATGCGAAGAATCATTTCTTTCTGTCAAGATTCCCCATTCTGTCTTTTGAAGCTTGAGAGGAGGATGAAGCCTAGTGACTGCAAACAGTCTCCTATACAAAAGCCCCCCCATATTTTCCCCCCGTATGTCACGTGACGCTCCCATCTTGGGGAGAGCTCGGGGGTATGGAAATAAATAGACAGGGAGATTTCGGTCCCTCATTTTTATAATAAATTTACTCCTTCGCGGGTGCCCACGCAAGCAGAATGGGGAACCCGAGAGCCAGGATAGAAAGAGGAGCGGGGGGGATGAACGCCAGAAATCCACAGCATGGTGATCTCGCTCCAATCTCTCAAAACAATACCACATAACAGGAAAGACAGCAAAACAGATGCAATCATACAGACGCAATCAGACAGTTCGCCAGCATACACCCTCCCCAGCCCGTCCGACCCCATCCCATCCCCCTGATTCAAGTCATAACCCATACACACAAAACCCCCAACCCAAAACCATCACCGACAACTCCCACACTCCGGAGCCCTCACATCATCCACCCTCCCAATCTTCCTCCCGGGTCCGCCTCCTCCGAAACTTCCTCCACCGCCTCCTCCTCCTCCACCTCCATCTCCCTTCCCACCCCCGCCTCCTCCGCCCCAACCACCGAAACCGCTACCACCACTTCGTCTCGGAGCGGATGACGCTCGTGTATTATGGATATTGAATCGTGAGTTTTGGGCTGCGGAGTAAGGGTCGAGCTGTTATCGTGATTTTGTCAGTATAAAAACATTATGACCGGTTGGACTTGGGTTTTGCGCCACGCGCGGGATAAGAGAGGAAACGTACGGAGAATAAGCTAACGACGTAGAGGCCGAAGAAGGTGTAGATTGCCTCTAGCATGCGGGAGAAGCGGACGGATAGTGGAGGACTGATTTAGTTGTTAGCAAGTAAAGTAAGGAAGAGGAAGAGGGGTGCAGGTAGGCAAGTACGTACGTTTCAAGGGCTTGACCGTTGGAGAAGTACGGTCTGGATTTTGAGGAGGGGGTGGCCATCTTGAAGGGTGATCTGGTTCAACGTCTTGAGCCCCGTGTAATGTTTGACGAAGGGTATGGCTCGTTGGAGATGCGATTTGGTCGTAGACTTGACAGCTGGAGTTGATGCTGACGTTGATGAAAGTGAGCGGGAATGGGCAAATTAGCGTGCATGGGGTACACATACTATTTTTAGCCCCTAGATAGAGATGCCTTCACACCCACGTCTTTTCGAAGACATTGAAATAATCAAGTTAGATTATAAGAAAGAAAAGAACGAGCCTCGATCTACTCTTTATTCAATTCTCTTTTCTCTAAAAGTTCGGCTGTTATAAGTGACTTGACAGGAGGGCTAGTGAGCAAGAATTATATATTTCTGCTGCTGAATCAGACTTAATGAACGACCGGAAGTTCACTTGAAACCCATCGAGTTTGCGTTTAAGACACAACTATACTGAATAAAATGACTTCCCGAAAAGAAGAGACTTCTTACTGAGGAGAAGGTTATATGATCTGGATAACGCGTGTTGAATGGTATCTATCTATCTACATATCTATATGAGCACAACCCCCCCCTTGAACACCCCATGCGATCAAAATAGTAACCAAAAATGATGCAAAGTATGTCCTCGATGATATATGTACTTCTACTTCGAGACCTGAGCTTCATATGCCCCGTTCTTCCCTATCTCTTCCACATCCTCCAAACCATCCCCTAACTTATCGAGGCCTCTGAACCCCTCCTCAACAACCCACTTCTTCCCCCCTTCATCATGTAAAACATGACAACTCTTCCCAACGACTAGTAACCCAGGTGGTCTCGACCCTTCCGTCTCGACAGCTTCACACACATTCCCTAACGTCGTCCGAATAACTCTCTGGTCCGAACAAGACGCTCGCTCAATAACCGCGCACGGAATGTCAGCAGGCCATAGTCTCCTCCCATCGACTTCATTCTCAAGTTTCGCTGTCAGAGAAGCCACCAACCCTTCCAGCCGATGCAACGCCATGAGAAACACCACAGTAGAACTTTCCACAAACCCCGGCGGCTCTGGCGCAACCCCCTTTCTCCCCGTCCCAGTGCATACGAGAATCTGATCCGCCACCCCTCGATGTGTGGCAGGCACACCAGCAAACAGGGGGGCACTCATCGCACTCGTGATCCCAGGCAATACTATCGGTATATACCCCTCCCCTCTAAAGAAAATAAACTCCTCCCCACCCCTCCCGTACAAATACGGATCTCCCTGCTTAAGCCTAAGAACAATCTTCCCTTCCCTGAGTGCTTCAAGGCCAAGGGAAAGAAGCTCTTCTTGCGCTTTATCTGCGTTTCCGGGGAATTTTCTTGCGATATGGACTTTTGTTCGGCGTGGAATGAGGTCTAGAACTGACGATGGGACCAGTTTGTCGGCGAGGATTATATCTGCTGACTTTATGGCGTTGTAGGTTGCGCGGGTGAGGAGGTCGGGATGACCTGGACCCGAGCCAGCGAGTATTATCTTTCCCTTCCTTGAAGTAGGGCTGCAGGCTGATAATGGGTTTGCGGTGTTCGCCGTGTATGCCGATAGAACGGCATCCACATCCTCATCTGGAATGGATGCAAGGCGACTAAGAGACCAATATTCACATATCTGGTTCAACCATCGTATTCTTCGATTCTTCGCATCCTCGGAAGTGACCAATGCGTTGAAAGTATGTTTCTGAGCAGTTGCGTCGTCTTCCTCCGTATCAAAGTTCTGTTCCGCAGACTCGATGGCCCGATCTCGATCTTCCTCCCATATCCTTCTCCTGACAGTCCCCAGCTTCTCAACCGCTTTTCCCATATTAGGGGGTAATGAGGACGCGACTGCCCTCCGTAGCCTAGATGCAAGCTTACATCCATTCCCAGAAGTCGTAATCCCGATATGCAGTGGCCCATCGGAATGTGTAGATAGAAGCGTAAAGCTACATAGATCCGGTGCATCTGTCACGTTCACGGGAATACGTAAACGTCTGCATAGACGTGATATACGCGCTTTGGAGTCCTGGTCTCCAGCGGTGACGAACACAGTGTCAACCACCCCATCTACCTCCTCCCTCCCTAATGTCTTTAAATCTTCCTCGAGAAACCCCCTCCGTATCCACTGCACGGCTCCTTCTTCAATCTGCTGAGTGAGGGTGTAGTGCACAACCGCATCTTCGGGGGCAATTATGATCGGTTTTGCACCCACTTCTAGACATCGCGTGCAGCGGGATGCTGCTAGAGGGTTGGAGCCAATGATGAGATGTACCTGGGATGTTGCATCCACGGCTGTTAGGAGTGGTGGTGCCATTGTTTTTGAACTGAGATACTAACTCCCGGTCGAGGCGAGTGTCTCCTTATGTTTGATAGTCGGATATTGTGACGTGAGAGCCAATTGAAGGGTATAATAAACAGAAGAATATAGAAACAAGCACCAAAGATGTCTATCTTTCTTATGCTTCAGAATTGGAGATATCCAGTCATAGATATGTGCCCGTATCTCTCTTATCAATGTCCCCTCAACTCCGCGGGGATATCTGAAAAAGAGCGACAGCAACACAGATAAGAGTCACAACCACAGTCACACAGCGGTTTTTATTCTCTCACACAGAATAAATCTAGAATATAAAAAGATGCACAGGATTATAAATCACAATTAAACAGATCTTCACATTTAAATATCTCATCGTCTGATAATCAAAAAAATACATACAAAAAAAATTCAGGCGATTTCAAATCTTTCATGACATACGGTAATCTTACAGCTGCGATGTCGCTTTACCTTGTATATGATTGGACGGATCTTGCATCATCGGCTTCTTATCGATAAGACCGCAGCTTACCTAAGCCAAACCGGGAGTTTGACACGTGACAACATTTCGATCTCACGAAAAAGGGGTATGACAGGTACCTCATAGTAAGAAATTTGGGTGTGATATTATTCTAGTTGCTGCGATAAAGCGAGGGTGACAATGTACCAGTCGGTGTGGGATACTCGAGTATAAAACTTCGACCTCAGAGCTTAGGTGGTTTGGCCCCATGCTCAACAAGCCCAGCATCTGGCTTCTCAGGATCGTAAACGGAAAGTGTCGCATTGTACATCCCACCTCCCTCATCAAATCGCCTATAATAAGACACACTGAGCCCAACGCCGCTCTGTTTCGCAATCCTGTGTAGCTGCTCCGGCTGCGTTCGGCGAGAAACGTTGCTGTTGATATACTCTTCATCGAGGAGGCTTGATCCGGACCAAGGTTTAAACTTACCCTGCACCAGTGTGATATGTTGTAGAAGAGGGGCATATCGTGCGCAAGGATCAAGATATTCGGCAAGGACGTCGATAATGGTTTGCATAGAGCGTTTAGGCGGGTCTGGGCGACGTTCAGAGTATGTTTCCCAAGTGACGGCGTCGTCTACCAAGGTGAGATACCGAATACTTGGAGGGAGGAGATCGGACAGTTGCTTGTACGGGTGCCATGGTGTTTCACCCAGGAGCAGAGAGGATGGTATTTCCAGGGATCGGAGGGCTTTGAATTGCAACAGAGATCCCATGGGTATCTTGCCGGTTTTACTTAGCGGGGCATGAACATCACAGTTTTTCTCGCAATGCACCACGTCAATCGTCAGGTCCTCGAGCGTGTCTGCAGCGGGGAGCAGAGCGGAGCGAAGGTCTGCAAAATCAATCCGGTCGCCGGAGTCTTCGTCCGACTCATCGTCGGCCTCTTCGAAGTTCCATTCATCGCGAAGGATTCCGCAGTGTAACACTTTGAGCGCTGGCGCTAAAGACACAAACTTGCCTATAAATTCCGGACTTATATCACATCGATATAGACGAAGTGTGGTCAGAGAAGCGGACGGCTTCCGTTGTAGACATTTCTTGAATTCAGGCCAGGAAGTTGACCAAGTGTCGGAAAAAGTTATATCCAGTTCCTTCAAGGAGGGGAGATAGAAGCACGGGACAATCTGGTTGATATCTGTCTCCATACCAACAGCTTCGAACCCCTGAACGTTTTCGGCGAATTTTATTTTCTTCAAGTGACTGAAGAACCCATCATGACGTCTCATGATCAACCGAGTCATTGCAATCCCCACATATGTAGATTTATGCACTAAACACATTCCCAAATCCAATTCCTCAAGACGATCAAGCTGCGAGAGTATCAAGGCAATCACGGCGTCAATCCTCCTTAAACTGAGGCTTGCGCGCCACCGTCCTTTGTCAGGAAACCCTCTGTAGTATATGAGTTTCATTGCCGCATCGAAGATCTGGGGATCCAATGGATCTGGCTTGATGCCGTCGAGATATTCTCTCATGTACTTGAAGCCATCATTGAATGATTTGTCGACCTCCAGACGGAACCGCCGAACGAGTGAAGCTAGCCTCGGACACTCTATAAGGGTGCGTAGAAAGAGAGCAAGAGGTGGTGGATGCTGTACTTTGCGTTTGTGGTAACGCCACACCCAGTCGATATTAGTGTAGAGGAATTGGTTGGATAGAACCGCGAAATTGCGACAAACGAGTGATAGGGCATGAAGGGAGGGCTGGTCACATTGTGCCAGTATCATGGATTGAAGCTCGTAGGCGAGTTTGTCGAAGCGAGCCATTTTGGATTTCCAAGAGCTTCATACACTAGATAGGTGACTATATAGCCAAAATATGAAGAGAATTTGGAAACCCATCCCAGGGAGGCAGCTTGACAGAGTATGTAAATAAAGAGATTGAAAGGAGAAACATTTGACTCATGTTAGGAAAAATAGGGCTATGAAGATCATGTGATGATGCTGCCTAACTTACCTAATCGCATTCTTTAACCTGGTAAGAGACTGGCTCTCCCCGAGCTACCATGGGGAGACTTCCTCGTATAAACATGACTTCAAACTTACCACCAACGCCGGAAACTTGACGCTACAGGAAGTCAAAGAAGAAAGAAGATGAAAGAATATTGAAACCCAGTCAACATGGCAAGCGAGTTGAAGACTGAACGAAACTCCTAACCCGGTGCCGACCGATCTCCCGAAATTCAGCGAGCTGCCAAAAGAAGAGCCAAAAACTGCCTACTTGCGTCAAAGTGGGGGTTCCTTAAGCGACGTGCTCCCGTATGGTTATTATACTCGTTCACGGTGTACATGAATGAAGACAGTGGGGATTCCCTTCTATCCACACGCATCACGCCTAATATTTTTATTCTCCAGCCCTCCTCTTGCCTGATGTTGCGTCGCCTCGTATCTCATTCATGCGAGGCAGACGACTCACCCCGCCCTAATCGAGTAGGCCCAAGAAGGGGGATTTTGCCCAGGGTTCCCTGTCCGTTCGAGCCACCCAATGATAGGCCTTCATGCATGCTTACTGCCACTGACCAAGTCGTGGATGCGCGCCCCCTTTCAAAATAGTTAACTATCACATAGTCTTGACCAGGATTGAAATTTTGTGTTTGAACTTGAGGGTCGAGTAGCCATGGCTGAATAGCGTTGTCGTATCGCGGACAGGCATTAAGATCGATTGAGGCACAGTGCATCAGAACTGAGGCTCGCAGGCTGACCCTGGGGGCCAAATGGCTTGGACTGAGGGATCAATGCATCTGGTCTGCGTGTCTGCGTTGGCACTAGCATATCGAATCCGTTTCAGCCTCGCCATCATTGGGTTGCCTTTTGCATTTTAGGAGCAGAGAATCAAAGTCATCTGCTATTTAAAGCCGCAATCCTTTCCCCCAAAATAAAGAGCATTGTACAGCCAAATTTCTCGTTAGCTGTCCAAAATTCGAACGGTACCTACAGGTTCATTTCATTCTCTCTTCGGGATCTCGTTTCTGCCGCGGCAATTTCGATACCATTGCCGCCGAAAAAAATGCAGGCGACGGGGAGAAGACTTATCCAATACGTTGGCAGCGTTGCCTTGTCGGACATCAAAAACCCAAAGCATCGAGACGCCGTGAATGCATTTTGCAACAATCTGGAACAGGAGGTAAGGATATTATACCAGACGCACATCCCCAAATCCAAACAGCTTATCGTGTCGTGAAGGATACGAGGGTGAAGAAGGCCGAAATCAGAGGATCGCAACCCCATCAATCGCATGACGACCCTGACGATGCACAAGATGTCATTAGTGTCAGGTTCAAGGATGAAAGCGACAGTAGGCTTGGAACGGCACACGTCCATGAGGATGGTACTTCAAAGATGAGATGGAAGAAATGATGTACATCTCAGTGGTTAAACCACTATCACTACAATAAGGAAGTCTTTTGTTCTTGCGAGAATGGACATATACAAGTGATGAACGAGCGTATCAAGCCTGGGTGTCTGCGGGATTTTTGTCGCAACTTCTGCGAGTATTTCAACGATGTTACTCTATCACCACCATTAAGTAAACCCAATTGAAAATGGAAGTTCCTCATGGCGATTGTGTCTATTCGTTCTGTGCTTGAATGCGCCTGTCGGGATTTAGCATCATATCTTGAGTGGAGACGCGGAGATCTGGTTGGGTACAAGGACGCCATACTATAACGGGTTAGACTTGTTCACCCCCGATCTAACATGATCATCTCTCTCTCTTTGTCAAGCCAACTATTACTTTGCTGGCACTCACCCCTTTTTCAGAGAAACAATCATTTAATCAAGACTCCCTACTAAACAGGGGATTATCTCTGCATTTCGTTACCAATTCCAATGCCCCAAGGGCTGTTTTGCCATGCTCAAAAAAGTGCATTATCTACCAGGTTGAAGCGGGTCATTTGCTGGCCACCGACCATCAAACACAGTCGCTCCATGGCCACTCAAAGTCTTCATATCAACACCACAAGACCTATTGAAGAGGAGACTCTTCCTTTCTATAGACCCGAACAATTCTATCCGGTCCACATAGGCGAACTTCTTAAGTCGAGATACAAAGTTTTGGGCAAACTTGGGTATGGGGCTTACTCAACCGTATGGCTATGCCGCGATAGTTGGTGCGACTCTATTTATTACGGTTATGGTTAGCACTGACTTATTTTCTTATAGTGATCATAGTCATGTCGCGGTCAAAGTTCTTACATCCACATTTTCGGAACGAAAATTGTCTCGAGAGGTGGAAGTCTACGAACACTTGAGCAAGCTGGGCCGCTCTCCTATTGGAAGTGCCTACATTCGAGGTCTTTATGATACTTTCGACATTCATGGTCCATACGGCATCCACCGATGCTTAGTGCATCCTCCAATGCACATGTCAATTAATGCGCTGCGAATGCGAGCTAGAACCGGTAAATTTAGCGAGCCTCTGTTGAAACAGACCTTGATCTGTCTGTTGCAAGCCCTTGATTTTCTTCACAGGGAGGCAAATATTGTTCATTCCGGTACACTCATATTCTGATTAGATTATTAACGTATGGTGGTCCGTTAACGGTGTTATAGATATCAAGGCATCGAATGTTATGCTTAGCATTGACGATGAAACAGTCCTTACGAAATTTGAAACGGAAGAAGAAGAAAACCCAAGCCCACGGAAGATTGTGGATGATAATCGTACAATATATATGTCCCGGAAGCTTCCCTTACCGAAACAAGATTCATGGGGTCAACCGGTCCTGTGTGATCTTGGGGAGGCTAGGGTCGGCAAGTGCCACAGAGGGAATATTCAACCTAATATTTATAAAGCTCCGGAGGTACTTTTTGACATGCAGTGGAGTTTTAGTGCCGATATATGGAACCTTGGTGTCATGGTGCGTCAAGTCCCCTAATATCAAGGAATATTTTTTGACCACGATTACAGATCTGGGACATCTTCGAAAACAAGCATTTGTTTGATGCACTTGATGAAGACAGGGAATACTCTCCGTCCCATCATGTTGCTGAGATGGTGGCGTACCTAGGGCTGCCCCCGCTTGAATTTCTCCAGCGCAGCGACGAAACGCGCAATGTTTTTGATGAGAAGGGTTAGACTCACCGTTGCTACGAGAGAATGAAGCTAACACTCACCTAGGTAGATGGTTATGTGCGGGTGGTGTTCCCATACCCTCGATTTCATTCGAAGAATCGGAAGAAAACCTCAAAGGACCAAACAAACAACTTTTTCTCCAATTTTTGCGGTCGATGCTGCAGTGGGTCCCTGAAGAGAGAAAAACTGCGAAAGAGTTATTGAATGACCCGTGGCTAAACTCGACGTAGGAGAAATATCCCTCAGATTCTACTAGTAACAACCGTCCATAGTTTGGCATAATACATGACTACAGTACGTTTATAGCTAAGGCCGGTAGCCCCTTAGAATAGTTCCTTTCTTTAAGAACGGCGAAGTGCTGTCGAGCCTCGATGGTGAAACCAAGTCCAGATGTAAACCAAGTTATCTATCATTTCAGCATTCAAGAAGCTCCTGGATCTTGTTCCTAAAAGCCTCCATCTAAAAAGAATCAACAAAAACATCGCTTCCTATGACCCTTTGAAAAAGCATAGTGGTACCGAACGAACAACCGGCCTTGTAAGAACTGTCTGAAGGCCGAAGGCCCGCTTGGGCTCGTCGCACAAGTAGCAACCCCCATATTTTATTCAATAAGAACAATTTCTTTGAAGATAGGTTGTGATATGACTGTGGAGGTTCATGAACCCCTTCCTCATAGACTTATTTCCCTCACTGGATATTCAAGAAACACCATGCGCCTGGGTGATATTCCAAGGCGAAGCGTATCTTGGGACTCCCCCCGGGGGGGGGGGGGGGGGGGGGGGCACCAAAAAGCCCCCAAAAAAAAAATCACCCAAACAAAAAACGCAAAAAACAAAAAAAAAAAGAAAAAAACAGAAGAAGCG